>AWOL01S0083007.1:41953-57188 GCA_000715115.1 Nicotiana otophora | reverse complement strand
ATTATCTATATCTGGTATAATAGCAGCTTACAAGAAGCTTACACAGTAGCTTGGAGTAGCAGCTTACACATCAACATGGAGCAGCGGCTTACTAGCAACTTACACAATAGCTTACACAGCAACTTGCAGTAGCAGCTTACACAACAGCTTCCTTTTTTCTATAAATAGAGGAGATTTCAGTTCATTATGTACAGAAGTTTGAAATTGAATAATATATCAGTTTCTCTCTATACTTGTCTTTACTTCACAATCTTTATTTTATAACACGTCATCAGCACGAGACTATGCCATCTTGAGCAAATACTTTAAAAGTATCAGAGGTACGAACTTTCTTTTTATAAATAATGTCAAATATTTCTAAACTTTATTTGCAGCCCTGGATATATCGGGCAAAAGCTACATGTCTTGGGTGCTTGATGCTGAAATTCATCTTGATGCGATGGGTCTGGAAGACGCCATCAAGGACAAAGATCGAGCATCAAACCAAGACCGTGCCAAAGCAATTATATTCCTACGCCATTACCTTGATGAAGGCTTGAAAATGGAATATCTCACCATTAAAGATCGAGTTATATTGTAGAATAATTTGAAAGATAGATATGACCACCTGAAGATGGTCGTTCTTCCACAGGCACGTTATGATTGGACTCATCTAAGGCTACAAGATTTTAAATCTATCAGTGAGTATAATTCTGCTATGTTCAGAATTATTTCCCAATTGAAACTATGTGGTGATAATATTACTGATCATGATATGTTGGAGAAAACTTTCACCACTTTTCAAGCCTCGAATATGCTCATGCAGCAACAATATCGAGAGATGGGATTCAAAATGTATTTTGAACTTATCACACATCTTCTTGTAGCCGAGCAACATAATGGGCTATTAATGAAAAACCATGAAAGTCGACCTACTGGTTCTTGTCCATTCCCTTAAGTGAATGAGACGAACTTCCACCAAGCTAAGCGTGGAAGAGGTCGTAGCCCCAGTCGTGGTCATGGCCATGGTCGGGGAAGAAACTCTAATCATGGTAATAATAATGCACCAAAGAACCCTCCTAACCACCAGCAGTGGAACGGGAAGGAACAAAAGTATGAAGAGGTACAACCAGCAAAGGCAGAAAATACATGCTATAGATGTGGAGGAAAAGGGCACTGGTCACGAACCTGTCGTACGCCAAAGCACCTGGTTGAGCTGTATCAAGCCTACATGAAGAAGACAAAGAAAAATGCTGAAGCAAACTTCATTTCTGAAGATAATTTAGACTTCATGCATTTGGATGGCTGATTACTTTACACACCCGAAAGGAGAAACAAGTCATGTGATTGGGGATGAATCTGTAGAAATGTAAATATTTTGTTGTTTGTAGTAGATAGTATGGTTTTATAATTGTTGTACATAAATAAATATTATGCTTTGATAATGATGTTTACTATCATATTTATTTTGTTTATATCATTTTGAAGAATATGGATAATCCTCAAATTATGTTTGAATTATAGACCAATTATGAAGATATTTGTGTAATTGATAGTGGAACAACTCAAGCCATATTCAAATATCATAAATACTTTTCTTATTATAATAAGGAAAAAGCAAATATTTCAACAATTTCTGGTAATATAAGTTTGATTGAAGGTTCCGGAAGAGCCACTATATTTTTGTCTAAGGGAATACGACTTATAATAGATAATGCATTATTCTCCTCCAAGTCCCGAAGAAACTTGTTGAGTTTTATAGATATCAGCCGAAATGGGTATCATGTTGAGACTATAGATGAAATGAATATGGAATATCTTTGTATTACGAAGAATGTTTCTGGCCTGAAGTGCATTGTAGAAACATTACCAATTTTATCTTATGGCTTATACTATTCAAAGATTAGTACAGTTAGAGCACACTCTATCATTAACCAGAAGTTTACTGATTCAAATATTTTTGTGCTTTGGCATGGCCGTTTCGGCCATCCTGGATCAATAATGATGAAACGAATTACTGAATATTCGAGCGGGCATCCATTAAAGAACCTGAAAATTCTTACAAATGATGGATTTACTTGTGATGCTTGTTATCAAGGCAAAATGATCACTAGACCATCACCAATGAAGGTTAGCATTGAATGCCCTGCCTTTTTAGAACGTATACATGAGGATATATGTGGACCCATTTACCCACCAAGTGGGCTGTTTAGATATTTTATGGTCCTCATAGATGCATCTTTAAGATGGTCTCATGTGCCTACTATCATTTCGCAATCTGGCGTATGCAAAGCTATTAGCCCAAATAATTCGATTAAGGGCACAATTTCCAGTTTATCCTATAAAGGCTATTCACCTTGATAATGTTGTAAAATTCTCATTTCATGATTTTGATGATTATTGTCTATCAGTTAGGATAAAAGTTGAACATCATGTAGCTTATGTTCATACTCAAAATGGCCTTGCAGAGTCATTTATTAAACACCTTCAATTGATAGCAAAATCACTACTTATAAAAATAAAATTTCTCACTACTATTTGGGGCAATGCTATCTTGCATGCAACATCATCTATCCGTCTCAGACCGACATATTATAATAAATATTCTCTATCACAATTAGTTTTTGGTCATGAACCAAATATTGTCCATCTACGAATTTTTGGATGTGCTGTATATGTGCTAGTAGCATCACCACAATGCAGTAAGATGGGCCCACAAAGAACGTTAGGAATATATATTGGGTTTGAATCACCCTCTATTATTCACTATTTTGAACCATTGACGAGAGATTTATTTACTGCTCGATTTGTAGATTGTCGGTTTGATAAAATAAATTTCTTACAATTAGGGGGAAAGAAAAAGAAAATCAAAAGAGAAATTGTGTGAAAAGTTTTATCATTTTGTCATTTTGATCCACATACCCCTATATGTAATCAGGAGGTCTTGAAGATCATCCATTTATAAAATATAGCAAATCAAATGCCAGACGCGTTTACTGATTTGAAAAGGACAACTAAGTCATATATCCCTGCAGAGAACGTGCTTATCCGAACTGATGTCCTTGCAGGACTATCTACTAGCATGCGAGCTAGTGAACCTAAAGCACGCCTGAAGCGTGGTAGGCCTTTGGGTTCTAAGGATCGAAATCCTCGAAAAAGAAAATCGACAAATGATCAAAATGATACTATAAAGGGTTCTCTTGAAGAGACCCAAGGTTTGATTAGTTTTGAGATTCCTGAAAAAATCAATGAACCCGAGACTCAAATGAGCGATGAACTTTTAATAAGTTCTACTAGTGATGGGTTTAATTTAAATCGATCTGAAATAGTGGTGGATAATATTTTTGCATATAGTGTTGCACTTAACATTATGCAAGACAGTGAGGATTTTGAACCCCGATATGTCGAAGAATGTCGAGAAAGATCTGATTGACCAAAATGGCAAGGGACAATTCAATCAGAATTGAACGTACTTTCTAAAAGAGAGGTCTTTGGACAAGTGGTCCAAACACCTGCTGGTATAAAAATAATTGGTCATAAATGGGTTTTTGTGTGAAAAAGGAATGACAAAATAAAGTTGAAAGATACAACNAAGGCTCGCCTTGTCGCACAAGGATTCTCACAACGACCTGGAGTCGATTATGAAGAAACATATTCACCCGTTATGGATACCATAATATTTCGATATCTCATCAGTTTAGCCTTACGTGAAAGGCTTGAAATACAACTGATGGATGTGGTTACAACTTATCTGTACGGGTCACTTGATAATGAGATTTACATGAAAATCCCTGAAGGATTTAAAATGCATGAAGCAAATTTAAAATCTCGAGAAATGTATTCAATCAGATTACAAAGATCTTTGTACGGTTTGAAGCAATCTAGACGCATGCGGTATAATCGCCTTAGTGAGTATTTGTTGAAAGAGAGTTACATAAATGATATTATTTGTCCAAGTATTTTTATAAAGAAAATTGCATCAGAATTTATTATACTTCTTGTTTATATTGATGACATAAATTTTGTTGGAACTCCAGAAGAGCTCCAAAAGGCAATTGAATATCTTAAAAAAGAATTTGAGATGAAAGATCTTGGAAAGACAAAACTTTGTCTTGGTATGCAAATTGAACATTTAGCAGACGGGATCTTTATACATTAATCTGCCTATACATAAAGGGTCTTAAAATGCTTTTACATGGAGAAAGCGCACCCATTGAGTATACCAATGGTTGTTCGATCACATGAAGTGAATAAGGACTCGTTCCGACCTTTAGAAGAGGATGGGGAACTCCTTGGTCCTGAAACATCCTATCTCAGTGCAATTGGTGCACTTATGTATCTTACTAATTCTACAAGGCCTGACATAGCATTTTCTGTTAATTTACTAGCAAGATATAGCGCTTCTCTTACACAGATACATTGGAATGGGATTAAGCATATTTTGCGATATTTAAAGGGAACTCTTGATATGAGTTTTTTTTATGCTAACAAAGGTAGTGTAGATCTTGTTGGTTATGCAGATGCATGTTATTTATCTGATTCCCATAAAGCTCGATCTCAAATCGGGCACATGTTTATAATGTGGAGGTATTGTCATATCATGGCGCTCCACAAAGTAATCTATTATTGCTACTTCTTCAAATCATGTTGAGATAATAGCTATTCATGAAGCAAGTAGGGAATGCGTATGGTTCAGATCAGTTATTCATTTTATTCAAGAAAAATGTGGTTTGGAATGTGTTAAAAGATCCACAATTTTATACGAAGACAATGCTGCATGCATAGCCCAATCAAAGTGACGATTTATAAAAGGAGATAGAACGAAGCACATTTCACCAAAATTATTCTACACACATGATCTTCAAAAATATGGTGACGTTAATGTACAACAAGTGACAATCTGGCAGAATTATTCACTAAATCTTTGCCAACTTCAACTTTTGAGAAGATGGTATACAATATTGGAATGCGGAGACTCAAATATTTGAAACAAGATTTTTATCAAGGGGAGTAAAATATGCGCTATTCTCTTTTCCCTTACTAAGATTTTTTTCATAAGGTTTGCCTTATAAGATTTTTAATGAGACAACTAGTTATGCGTATTACTAAATATGTGTACTCTTTTTCCTTCATTAGGATTTTTTTCCCACGGGATTTTTTCTAGTAAGGTTTTAACGAGGCACATTATCTTTTATTGAACATCCAAAGGGGTGTGTTATGAATATATTATATTATGGATGTTCATTTAGTAGTCTGTTATAAAGAAGCTTCCTGGAGAAGCTTATCCATATGGTACTCCACCGTAAATATGTTTATCTATTTAGTACTCTATTGAAAATAAGCCTCCTGAAGAAGCTTATCACCCCCGGTAGAAGATTATCTATATCTAGTATAATAGCAGCTTACAAGCAGCTTACACACTAGCTTGGAGTAGCAGCTTATACAGCAGCTTACAGTAGCAGCTTACACAGCAGCTTGCATCCTTTCTTCTATAAATAGAGGAGATTTCAGTTCATTATGTACAAAAGTTTGAAGTTGAATAATATATCAGTTTATCTCTATACTTGTCTTTACTTTACGATCTTTATTTTATAACATCATCTTATATATCAAACTAATAAATGCATGACATATTTGCATATTAACTTTGTATACTTAATATTAGTAAAGTTTTATATATCCTTACCTCATTTTGTCACTAAACAAGATAAGTTAATATAATTATATATAAACACCAAGTTCGGGTAAATATTTTTTGATGATTAACATTAGTTTAGATATGAACTTCTAGACAAAAGTTAACTCTCTTTTTATGAATAGCGATGGAGATACCGACTTTTTATTGCTATTAAATAATTTGTCCAGGAGGGCTGTTCGTTGTACTGTAAATAGAGATAACGTAGAAAGTCAACAAGATTTATATCCCACTGTGACCTGTTTCAACCTCTTATGTTATTCTCGAAATCTGCTGCCCATGCAATTCATTTCATTCCCAACAAACCTTTTGCTTTCTAGTTAGTTCGCTCAACGAACTATAATTGCTTTCATATATTGACAAAAGAAGGAGAAGAAAGTGATTCGTCTTTAATTCTATATCCAACTTGAACCGTTGAAGTGTTACCAAATGATATGTTCTTAAAGAATTTTCTTATGTTTCTACCATATGATATGCAGCTGAGTAGAAATTACTTATTTGCCAAAACCAGACACCTAACTGATAAGTAGGGACCAATAAATATTGAAAAATAATTAATGGAATGGCATGGAACGCTGAGATCGTCGTGTCGAGGTATAAAAAAATCCTTTCTTTAGAAGCATGCAGTTCCCTTTGGACACTGCTTTAAATTGAGTCTTATCTCAATGCAAACATCATTTTGGTTTTAATGACGATGCTTCTGCATGCAAATTAATATATATTATCTTTGTCAAAGTTTTGGGAGGTCTGTGTTAGATATTAGTTTCAATGAAATTTTTTTTTTTACTTTCCTTATAGGTATCCAAGAATTAAGCAAGACTCAAAACAAGGAGCAAAGCGGAAAGAAAGAAAAGAAGAACAATGCTGATTATGAAAAGTCAGGGAAAAGAAAGCAGACAAGATGTTTAACGAAGGAAAATGAAATCCGCAAAATAAGGATAAAAGAAAAAGATTCATCCGGCGGTAGATTAGGAAGACCCTCATCAACTTCAAGAAAGAAGGAAGAAGAATCAAGTATTACAAGGTAGGCATATATCCACTTAAGGAAGAATCAGTCAAGCTAGAAAGTTCCACAAGTTAGGACATCTCTATCAATCAAGCATACATCAAGGAGAAGATTACGTAGTAAAAATCTCCACACCTATTCTTGAAAGAATCGTCAATCAAAATTCATTCCACTGATCAATTCCTTTGAGTGGCCAATCTCTCAAGATTTGTGCCAATCAAAGATTCAAATTAAAACAACTCATTACTCAAGTTCTATATAGTCGAAGACCAAGAAGAAGATCACATACTTTCGTCTGCCCAACTTCAAGCTCTTTATTCTACTCTCAGCAAATATTATAATTTAGTCTGATTTACTATATAATAGAAGGAGAGAAAAGAGAGTGATCAAGATCATTGGTGAGGCATTGTATCAAAATATTTGAGAGTTTAAATTGCATGAGAATTAATTGATATGTGCATNTCCTTTGTTCTATAAATAGAGGAGATTTCAGTTCATTATGTACAAAAGTTTGAAGTTGAATAATATATCAGTTTATCTCTGTACTTGTTTTTACTTTACGATCTTTATTTTATAACATCATCTTATATATCAAACTAATAAATGCATGACATATTTGCATATTAACTTTGTATACTTAATATTAGTAAAGTTTTATATATCCTTACCTCATTTTGTCACTAAACAAGATAAGTTAATATAATTATATATAAACACCAAGTTCGGGTAAATATTTTTTGATGATTAACATTAGTTTAGATATGAACTTCTAGACAAAAGTTAACTCTCTTTTTATGAATAGCGATGGAGATACCGACTTTTTATTGCTATTAAATAATTTGTCCAGGAGGGCTGTTCGTTGTACTGTAAATAGAGATAACGTAGAAAGTCAACAAGATTTATATCCCACTGTGACCTGTTTCAACCTCTTATGTTATTCTCGAAATCTGCTGCCCATGCAATTCATTTCATTCCCAACAAACCTTTTGCTTTCTAGTTAGTTCGCTCAACGAACTATAATTGCTTTCATATATTGACAAAAGAAGGAGAAGAAAGTGATTCGTCTTTAATTCTATATCCAACTTGAACCGTTGAAGTGTTACCAAATGATATGTTCTTAAAGAATTTTCTTATGTTTCTACCATATGATATGCAGCTGAGTAGAAATTACTTATTTGCCAAAACCAGACACCTAACTGATAAGTAGGGACCAATAAATATTGAAAAATAATTAATGGAATGGCATGGAACGCTGAGATCGTCGTGTCGAGGTATAAAAAAATCCTTTCTTTAGAAGCATGCAGTTCCCTTTGGACACTGCTTTAAATTGAGTCTTATCTCAATGCAAACATCATTTTGGTTTTAATGACGATGCTTCTGCATGTAAATTAATATATATTATCTTTGTCAAAGTTTTGGGAGGTCTGTGTTAGATATTAGTTTCAATGAAGAATTTTTTTTTTACTTTCCTTATAGGTATCCAAGAATTAAGCAAGACTCAAAACAAGGAGCAAAGCGGAAAGAAAGAAAAGAAGAACAATGCTGATTATGAAAAGTCAGGGAAAAGAAAGCAGACAAGATGTTTAACGAAGGAAAATGAAATCCGCAAAATAAGGATAAAAGAAAAAGATTCATCCGGCGGTAGATTAGGAAGACCCTCATCAACTTCAAGAAAGAAGGAAGAAGAATCAAGTATTACAAGGTAGGCATATATCCACTTAAGGAAGAATCAGTCAAGCTAGAAAGTTCCACAAGTTAGGACATCTCTATCAATCAAGCATACATCAAGGAGAAGATTACGTAGTAAAAATCTCCACACCTATTCTTGAAAGAATCGTCAATCAAAATTCATTCCACTGATCAATTCCTTTGAGTGGCCAATCTCTCAAGATTTGTGCCAATCAAAGATTCAAATTAAAACAACTCATTACTCAAGTTCTATATAGTCGAAGACCAAGAAGAAGATCACATACTTTCGTCTGCCCAACTTCAAGCTCTTTATTCTACTCTCAGCAAATATTATAATTTAGTCTGATTTACTATATAATAGAAGGAGAGAAAAGAGAGTGATCAAGATCATTGGTGAGGCATTGTATCAAAATATTTGAGAGTTTAAATTGCATGAGAATTAATTGATATGTGCATAGAAAACTCATCAACAAAGTGTACTCAGAACATCAAGGAGCTTTGAAGAGAAGTATTTTGCAACCTAAGAGGACTAGACAGAGATTCACATTGAATCTGAATCAATATAAAAATATCGTTGTATCATTTATTTTCCTGCACTTTTTATTTTGCACTTGCTATCTACTTATACTCTTGTACTAAGGTGTAATCGACTAACTAGTAAACTAGTCGACTAATATATCATAAATTTAAAGTGCAACAATTCATTCCTTTCCCTCTTGTACTTTCAATTGATATCAGAGCAGGTCTCATACTTTTATCCTTTGCTTAACAACTTGTGAGAAAAAATCATATCAAACCACATGATTGATGGACTCCTATTATAAGAAGGAACTTCACAAACCAAATTTTCCAACTTCAATGGACAATATTTTTCATATTGGAAAGTTTACATGGAGATCTATGGTAAATTCTAGGATGTCAAAGTTTGACGTGTAATTAAGAAAGGAGACTATATCCAATTCCAGCAGCAAAATCTGACAAAAAAGCAGAAAGAAAGGTATCTACCGGCCTCGTAGATATAGATGATTATACTGATGAAGAAATATTAGTGATGCAGATAAATGCGAAGGCAAGAATATTTTATACAATACTATAAATGAAGAAGAATATGAAAAGATTTCAAGCTGCGTCACTGCCAAAGAAATATGGGATAAGTTGGAAGTAACTTACGAAGGAACCAATAAAGTGAAAGAAACAATAATAAATCTATTGATTCGCGATTATGAATTATTCCAAATGAAAGAAGGTTAATCCATTAAGGAAATATCTGCTCGTTTAGAAAAATTATTGGAGATCTTAAAGCTTTTGGGAGAGCTTATTCAAGTAGAGAGTAGGTTCGAAAAATTCTAAGCGTTTTGCCTACCACTTGGCAAACCAAAATTGTGGCACTTGAATCTCAGGGTCTGGATAAGCTATGTTATGATGAACTGCATGGAGATCTCATTGTATTTAAGACAACTCATCTCAAGAAACGAGGAGAGGAGGAAAAGAGAAAATTGTAGCCTTTAAAACTTCCACTGAAGAATCTAAAAATGAAGGAGATAATGAAGTAGAGGCTTTACAAGAAAAAATTGTCATGGTGTCTAAAACTATAAGTGGATTGATGAGAAGATACAGAAACATTAGAAAGGTAGAATCAGCTCTAGAAAACTTGACAATACAGTGAGCAGGTAAGAATGATGGAAAATATTTCGAGTATGAAAAATACGGACATATTCAAGTTGAGAATGTCCAGGTCTCAGAAGAAAAGCATCAAGAAGTTATCACAAGAACAAATCATTTAGAAGCTGGAGCGATAAAAATAGCTCAAAACATGAAGAAATTGCTAATCTTTACTTCATGACCATACTGAAAAATAAGATAGATAAATTCTCAGACTGTCAGACTGATGAAGACATATCAGATGATGATACCAAAGATATGACTGACAATTGCTTCATGGATCGTAGAGAAATAAGCACTGTAAGATGCTATGACTGTGAAAGATGTAATGAATTATACGACATTTTAGATTTATATCTAAAAGAGTCAAAAAATTTTAAATGAAATAAATAGGCAAAATAGGGATAAGATAGACTAGGAAAACTTGAAGTCTGTGAACTCGAAAAATATGGCTTCCAAGAACAAGTCCAGAAATTACAATTGCAACTTAATGGCATGCGCAAATCTACTAGTCATAATTCTGTCAAGTCTAACTAGTCAACTCAAAAGTCAACTGGGAAGAAACATGTCAGTAACGAGTATGTGAATGGTGAATCAATCCATAGATCTGTTATAAATGAACAATCTACTCCCTCTTATTATTAATGTGGTAAGACAGGTCACATGTATTCATTTTGTAGATTTCTTTATACCAACAAAAAGGGTGGATCTAGAGAGCTAAAAACAACACGGATACTCCTAGACTAACAATAAAGGACCTAAGCAAGCTTGGTTATCTAAAAAAAGTGATAATCTTATTTTGCAGGAACACTACAAAAAAAGTCAAAAAGAAAAATATTATCTTGACAATGTATGTTCCAACCATATGAGGGGCGAAAAAACCTATTTAAGGATATTACAAAAGTGAATGGAGGAAATGCTAGATTTAGTGATGAATCAAAAGGAAAAATCATTGATAACGGAACATTCAACAACAAATATAATATTACTGAAGTATATCTTGTAGATGGACTTAATTACAATCTGCTAAGCATCGGTCAATTGTGTGACTCTGAATATAAGGTAAAATTCAAGAAGACAATATATGCCATCGAAGATAAATCAGGTAAAATCATATTACCTAGGTAAAAGGTATGGCAATATTTACATTATGGATTGCATTGAAAATTTAAATAGTCATATACGTCTAGATTTTATTTCTGATGATCCTTGGTTTCGGCATAAGAAACTTGGTCATGATAGTATACGCTTGATTGAAACATTATCCATATAAGACCTAGTTATTGGACTTCCCAAGCTTATTTCTCTAAGAATCACATCAGTGGTGCATGTCAACTTGGTAAGCAAACTAGAACCTCTTTCAAATTCAAGGACATGGTTACTATATCCAAGCCTTTACAATTATTGCATATGGATCTATTTGGTCCTACTAGAACTACTAGTATTCGAGATAAATGATATGCATTTGTTATTGTTAATGGCAACTCACGCTTTATATGGATAATATTTCAGACTCACAAAGATGAAGCTTTAAAGAATTTCGAGATGTTCTGCAAGAAGGTGCAGAGAGAAAAGGATCCTACATTTCAACCATACAAAGTGATCACGGTAGAGAGTTTGTAAGTAGATCATTTGAAGCCTTCTGTAATGAGCAAGGATTTACACATAACTTCTTAGCACCAAGATCACCACAATAAAATGGCGTAGTTGAACAAAAAAAATCAAACTTTGCAAGATATGGCTAGAACAATGATAGTTGAATACTCTCTGCTTAATCACTTTTGGGAAGAAGCAGTAAGTATACCATGCTATTGTCACGACCCCAATTTTTTACCTTAGGATGTCGTGATAGCACCTAGTCTCTAAGACTAGATAAGCCTAATATTTAATAATAACTTAACAGAAATAACCAATCGGAGATACTAAGGTAAAACAGATATACTCATATTAACTTTCCAAAATAGAACCTCAACAATAAAATTTCCAAAACTGGTGGAACTGAGTCATAATCTCTACAGAATATTCTAAAACGTTTACTACAACATTGTCTGATAAAGAAACAACAATAATGAGAAAATAACTGAAGGTGACTCCGAGGCCTGCGGATGCCGAGCATGTATACCTTGAAGTCTCCAGAAGGCAGCTAACAAGTCAATCACTAACGTCCAGCACGGGCAGACGTACTTGGATCTACACAAAAAGATGTGCAGAAGCGTAGTTTGAGTACACCATAACGACACATAGTAAGTATCAAGCTTAACCTCGGTAGAGTAGTAACGAGGCCAGGTTAAGACACCTACTAGGACATGATATCAAAACAGAAATATAATAATGAGACGTAATAAAAAGCAGGGAAATGAATGATAACGAAGCAATTTAACAACGAAAACTAATAGCAGAATTGTAAGTATAAAGATAACAAGAAGGAAGCAATTAATGACAACCACAAATAGTCAAATACGGACATAACTAGTAAGATAATGGAGATAAAAGCAAAAAGAACTGTTCAACCAATAACTCTTTTAAGTATGAAGTGCACAACAAGAATCAACAACCGAGGTACCGCCTCGTATTTCTTATTTCACAATCACAATCACAATCACAATCTTTCCTTATACCGTCGCGTGAGCCTTACATTTAGATAGTTTTGAAAATATTTTTTCTGAAATAGCTACACGCACTTTAGCCTACCTTATGTCGCCGCATAACTTCAACTAATTTTCTTACTAGCAGCACACACATAAATCCCACCGTATGCCGCCGCATGCACATTAACCCTTATCCTTATACCACCGCATGCACATCCATATCACAACATAATAACAACTTACACCACAAGTGTCCATATGCCACAACTTGCCCAAAATCAACAATATTAATGTTTCCACAACAAATAGCACATGGCTCAACCACAATGTGAACAACAATCTCAACAATATAAAATAAATGTGAATTTGATCAACAAGAAAGACATCTCAACAATTAACAACTTCACCTCAATGTGATAACGGTTTTCACAACTTCAACACCAATAACTCAACAAGAAGATATTTCATGAATTAACAATTTCAAATAAAAGTAATTCAACAATTAAGGATGTAACAAGGCAATAACTTCAACTAAGCATATAAGAGAAAAATGACAAGTAAGAGGTAGAACAATGTCAACTTTGTTATGGTAAAAGCCTAATTATTTTTCCAGCAGAGTCGCCATGCTATCGCACCCCATTTTCTCGCAAAAGCAGGCTTTGACATGTGACAACTCGTCTAAATGGGTATTAAAAGAAAAGAGTTGCCACCTAATGATTTTAAGGTGTGTTAGGGAACCTATTTACAAATTACTCTGTTTGACTAGTCAACGTCACCAAAGATCGGGTAAGGGCTCAAATTACCTGAAAGAGAAGGTGTTAGGCACTGTTCGAGGTCCACAACTGTGGTTCCCATCCGAATTTACACTATGTGGAATAGATAATTAAGCTAGGCGATTATAGAAATGAAGAAGGATGTAGAAATTGCAAATTCTATTTTAACATAGACCAGTGTAAGGAATAATAACATAAGAATTAACTATATGAATAATTGATACAAGTTTTAAAGATCACAAGGAGTACATTGTGTTGACCTGTGACTAATGACTAAAGGTGAACAACAAGCATATAAAGAAAATGGGTCCTAAGTTTTTTAGCCTAAAGGATCACCCCGTGCAACATAAATAATACTTCGCAACTCCTTTGAGGTAGGGGTTGCTCATATTATTCAGCGGGCACAGACTATCATCTCCTGCTACCCAATTACTATGTTGAAATTGTTACTTAAATGTGCTCTAATTCAATTCTAAGTCGTATCTTATGCGTGCATTACCCGTCCCATGCCTATGGCCTAGGAGGCTTTGGACCTGCTATTTGGGTGGTTCTAGACTTTACTTAAGGTGCTCAAAATGATAAATACTAGGCGACATTCAAAACAAGTAGGACTGCACATAATAACAATGAAGAGCTCAAGTTAGCCTCCATACATAAGCATGAAAGCACGCGATCAGATTTATGCAGTAGACGATTTCAGAATTAAGACGTATTTGGGTTGTTAAATCCTATAGTCATGGTTCCTATGTGATTCTGATTAATATTATCCAGGAAGTACTGCAGCGTATAGGCAGGTTAAAGCATCGCAAGTCCTATATGCATGATTTCTAATTGCTTACGCAATGAGGCAGTGAAGCGATACGAGTTATCAGATTTCTAGTGCTGATTTTATAAGCATGCTTCTTAGGCAGATGACAGTGTCCTATAGGCATGGTTTCTAACAGTTGAAATATATTTTATATAATTATCCCTATAGGCATATCGTTTAAGTATTAATGCTATGAAGTAAAGAAGTGATTGATTAATTGATTAGAATCTTATAGTCATGATATCTAAAGGAGCAACGCACTAAAAGCAATAGAAACAATTGATTGATCGAATAATTGAAAACCTATAGGCATGGTATCTAGATGGGCCGCAACAAACGTGTGTTATTTATCCTATAGGCATGCTGTCTAAATGAGCAAAATAGTAAACCTAGAATCAAGTACAATAAATACTTAAATATGCTTCAGACAGGTTGAGTGAAGTGTGTGCGCAATTCCTATAGGCATGATTTCTATTAGCGTACAACACACTAAGAGAAATAATATATAAGGCATGCTGAACACAATAGCAAATAAAGAACATATACCCTATAGGCATAGTTTCTACCCTTCCACGCAAGTATTAGAATACCCAAGTCCCCCTTTTTATTAGTTTTCCCCATCATTCATTATTACAAGTTATTAGAGCCCGACTAGAATAATACAAACCAAATATGAACAATTACAGAAGGAGACAACTATGGGCCCAACGATAGGCCCAGTACAAAATAACCCAACGTGTTTCTAGGCCTTTCAACAACTCCCTTTCATATGACCAGTAGACTCAAATTCCTAGCTCATAAGATCAGTATAGTAAGTCTGAATCCAACAACCAAACCCAACATCACATAGAACCAAACACCAAGTCCAAAAGAATGACTCATACTCGAACATGATCACACAAGCAACATACTATATGTTGAATTAATTAAACAGGGCAGGAAGTCCATATACTTAGTTCTTAAGACTGTAAAACTAATTGTCACTAAGACACATAGACAAATTCATGTGGCATGTTGGCAGGACACATATAAGAC
>AWOL01S0083007.1:21585-41934 GCA_000715115.1 Nicotiana otophora | reverse complement strand
GATTAATATTATCCAGGAAGTACTGCAGCGTATAGGCAGGTTAAAGCATCGCAAGTCCTATATGCATGATTTCTAATTGCTTACGCAACGAGGCAGTGAAGCGATACGAGTTATCATATTACTAGTGCTGATTTTATAAGCATGCTTCTTAGGCAGATGACAGTGTCCTATAGGCATGGTTTCTAACAGTTGAAATATATTTTATATAATTATCCCTATAGGCATATCGTTTAAGTATTAATGCTATGAAGTAAAGAAGTGATTGATTAATTGATTAGAATCTTATAGTCATGATATCTAAAGGAGCAACGCACTAAAAGCAATAGAAACAATTGATTGATCGAATAATTGAAAACCTATAGGCATGGTATCTAGATGGGCCGCAACAAACGTGTGTTATTTATCCTATAGGCATGCTGTCTAAATGAGCAAAATAGTAAACCTAGAATCAAGTACAATAAATACTTAAATATGCTTCAGACAGGTTGAGTGAAGTGTGTGCGCAATTCCTATAGGCATGATTTCTATTAGCGTACAACACACTAAGAGAAATAATATATAAGGCATGCTGAACACAATAGCAAATAAAGAACATATACCCTATAGGCATAGTTTCTACCCTTCCACGCAAGTATTAGAATACCCAAGTCCCCCTTTTTATTAGTTTCCCCCATCATTCATTATTACAAGTTATTAGAGCCCGACTAGAATAATACAAACCAAATATGAACAATTACAGAAGGAGACAACTATGGGCCCAACGATAGGCCCAGTACAAAATAACCCAGCGTGTTTCTAGGCCTTCGACAACTCCCTTTCATATGACCATTAGACTCAAATTCCTAGCTCATAAGATCAGTATAGTAAGTCTGAATCCAAAAACCAAACCCAACATCACATAGAACCAAACACCAAGCCCAAAAGAATGACTCACACTCGAACATGATCACACAAGCAACATACTATATGTTGAATTAATTAAACAGGGCAGGAAGTCTATATACTTAGTTCTTAAGACTGTAAAACTAATTGTCACTAAGACACATAGACAAATTCATGTGGCATGTTGGCAGGACACACATAAGACTAATTCATGTCTGCATTTTAAAGGTTTAGGGGGACATGATTGATCATCATAAGCTAGAAAACCACTCCAAATAGAGTTTCAAAGTAAAGCATGATCTAGAATTAGCCTAAAGGACTTTAGATATAAGAGTTTTAACATGAAGGTCTAGTAGAATCAAAGACAGGAACAAGTAAAATAGCAATGTTCTCATGGAAGTTCTAGCATGAGAGCCTAGTGATGGTAGCATAACAAACAGGCTAGTGGGCATAGTCTACAATGGTTGACAGGCAATCACTTAATTGAACTTAACATGCTGAGCATCAGTCAAAACTTCAGAAACATTACCAGAACTCATAGTAAGTAAAATGTGTCAATTCTAGATTAACAGGATAGGTAGGCATTAGGACTTATACCCGTTAACCACATATAGAAGAAAAGGCTATATATTGGAGTCTTAGGCAATATTTGAAGAACACAGAATTAAACAAGTCAAAAAGCACACATTAAATAGCAAGAAATCGTGTCATGCTTGTTTAGAAGTTCAGGCCATACTGGCATTTAGAAATTACATGATCATGGATCAAACATAAAAAAGTTAACAAGTTGTATATGAATGATTTAATACGAAGTAATATACTAGAACAAATTTTGGGCATGAATTAATCTATCACAAGAATCTGAAACAAGCAGAGAGATGAACTCATGACAAGAAACAAATATAAGCATACACAAATGCCCCAGGCTAAGCCGGCTTAAGACAGTCAGAAGTCATGGGCACACATCGAAACTTAGCTTTAGGCAGGTTCTGATGCTATGAAACACAAGGCTACAGGATAACTTCAAACCAAAGAAGACCACAAATAGAGACAACATAATAGCATATTGGCTCATCAAAGCTTAAGTGACATGGATATACAGATCATTAACACAAGCACAAGAGAATGAAATTGCGAGAGCCAAAGGTACATACCAGCTACTTATTAACAAGCAATTAGACAAAAGAATAATTCAGCAATATCTCGAATACTATTAGCAAAACGAACAATAGAACCCAAAATATCAGTGTGTCAGAGTTCCCAAGGGCTTTGGATGAACCCCGGACAATGCTCGCACTGAGAGAAGTCGAATGATCACATTCCGGTGGCCTTGACTTTCAGCCGGCCAAGAGCTCAAGTTTCAGAATAGTATAGGATGAGTGAGAGCAAGAATACAATGATTAAGGTCACTTAGAGAGTTAAAGGAGGGGGTTTTATAGTAGCAAAATTAAAAACACAAACAAGGAAACACAATCAATTAAACACAAATATGGAAAAATAACATGTAAATCAATTTACAATCAATTTAGGAGAAAAGTCGGGCAAACCCTAGTTCAAGATGGAGAACAACAATAGTCAAAGATGTCATTGAATCGAACCCATATAATCTGGTGGTGAATGTATCAAGTCAAGAACATGGCAATAATACAAAATCGGAGTCGAACGAATATTTGTTGATGATCGCTTCGATAAATAACTCAGTACCAAATGCATTATAATGTTTAGGAGATGGTAAGAATCTCTATGTGTGCGAGAAAGGAAAGTAAACGTGGAAGATTTTCAAGTGATATCGGATTGAAACTGGAGTTTGAGTGAAGGCGGCTAGGGTTTTCTTAGAGAAAGGGGAGAGAATGAGAGGATTCAAGGGCGGCTGTCTCAGAGGAAAAATCGGGGCGGGTCGCTTAAATGGGTACCGACCGGGTTTGATAAAGGGTCATTTGGTCTAGGCCAGGGGGAATTGGGCCAAGGGTTTTAGGGTATCTGGGCAGCCTATTTGGTTCGCAAATCAACTTAGGAATTGGACTGGATTTTTAAATACAAAAATTAAGGGAAAGTAATTTAATAAAATATGTTAAGAAAATTATTATTTATGCAACTTAACATATTAGAATAATATATGAAGGTTATAAAAAATAGAAAAAATATTTTGACCCTGAAAAATGTAATTAATTGTAAAGTATAGGCTATTATTATGAAGAATAAATAAATAGTTTTAAAAATGCAGATGTAATTATATAAAATGAAGTAAAATATTATAATACATACATGTAGATGTAAACAATAAATTCAGATGATTAAATCATCACAAAATAATTTGAAGGAGTAATTAATAAATATTTGAAAAATTCAATAAACTCCATTTTAAAGCTTTGAAAATTATGAAAAAGTATAGAAAATACTTATATGACCCTTGTAAATTAGGTAATGATTAAAAAAATGATATTTTGAAAGTATATGGAGTACATTATAAAATATGAGGGCAAAATTGGGTATCAACGATGCATGTACTGCGATGTGAGCTTGGATCGCTTGAAGAAGATGGTACGACTGTCAGGAGGTTGAGTGTGCGATTGTGGATGATAATTCAATATATTTTATGATCAGTGCAAAAAGAAATTATGAGAAATTTGGCTGAGCAACGGTGTGAGATCATGGTAACTGAGGATGAGGAGTCATTCTGGGTTCTGGATTTATGTGATTGCAGCTTAAAGCTAAGTGGGGGAGCCTACAGTCTATTATTGGGTCACATGGTGATGTGCCTTTCCAGTTTCGGGTTATCGGTACATTGGTGGATTGATTATTACCAAGGGAATAAACCATCAGGAGTAATTTGAGCAGGGGATTTGATGGATGTGATGCACAAGGGAAAGTATTCATGGGGCTGCTTCATTGGAGTGCTCATGTGCTAATGGGGCACTAGTGGTTTGGTTAAATAATTGGGATTGGACTAGAGTGGGCGACTCTCAATAATGGTTGTAGTGGATTTGAGATTTTAGGTGTAGTACTTAAGGATTTTCAGGTTCGTTATGTGGTTGAGGATTGGGTTTTGCAGTAGAGTGTGAAGGGTACTTGGAGCATTTCTATGTTATCAATGGGTCTGCGGTGCAGTGTTAGAAAAATAGGAGAAATCGCTTCGGATTCGCAGAATATCTACTCAGTGTAGGTGTATCAGTTGGGGTTACTATAGACTGCATGAGGAAGGTATGAAATGTCTTATGGGTATTGAAATGATGTGGTCTCAAGAATTGGGTCACTCGAGATGAGTGTTGATCGGGATCCGTTATGTGATTGATTAGAGGTATTGGTTCTGAAGGCAAGTCAAGAAGAAATCGAAAGAAGCTGAGTTAGCCTAGCAGTGGTTTAGATCGGCATGGTTAAAGAAATGATCGGTTCCTTCTGTATGGTAAGGAAGTACAGGTATTTCGTGGCTGTATGTATGAGCTTGAGTTCTATGGGTCCCGGAAGAATTATGGCAGTTTAGAACACGAGTTGAGTTCTATGTATTTTGCAGCTACGGGAAGTTGGTTGTGTGTTGTGATTCTTATTCTAAAATGAGTTAAGTGAAAGGTTCTAGCCGATAAAATATTTATTCTACTGGTGGTTCAGGAGTTATGATGAAATTCTTGTACTCTCGCATAACAGCATGATAGGTGCAGTGAGCGATATGGAATTGAAATTTGAGGATCAAGGTTGCGACCCAGTTTTGATAAGAATGTCACAAGCTCGGAATAGCTGGGGAGAGATTTTAGATGTTTAGAGTATGTTGGCATTATTTTTGTGTCACCTGAGAATAATGTTCTATGAAAGAGGCATTGTGTATTGATGTATGGATTCTTGATTTGCATTACAGTAATAGTATGGTTGGTAGCCATTGATGTGCAGATTTTACTACCTAGTGCAGAAGGTTGTGGGAGTATCTCCCGCGGGATGATTGTATAAGTGTGACGTGTCAGTCATTTATGTGGTAGAGATTGAAATTAGGTATGGAGATTCTAGTACTGTCGCTAATGGGAGAGTTTATGTTTGAGAGGTACTCTATTTCTTTGGTTGCAGACTGTGGGAGTTTGTTCCGAATTGGATGGTAGATCATATGTGCCATGAATAGGGTCATTGTGGATCTTTGGAAGGCTATTAGCCCATTTTCGGATGATCGAAATCGACTTGAGGTCCGTTGGTAGGCCTAATGTGAATATATATTTTATAACAGATCAAATATACTTATTCGGCATAGCATCGCTTATGGATGGGTCTTTGGGCATAGTGGATGATATTCCTTCCTTCATTTATTTCTCTCGAGATGCATGTCGTTTATTGCTTCTTAGTCATTCTTGGCATTTCGTAGGGCATGGCGCTACCTGTCTTCCAGGGTTGTGTTTATGCACTCGGCATGCTTGTGGTAGATATTCGAGCATTTCGTGGTTATGAGTATTTTGGCTCAATGGGTATTTCCTTATTGATTGTTATGTGCGGATCGTGTGGCATGCCTCCACGGGTATGATATTTAGATCAGGATGCAGGCCGCAACAGTGAGATATTAAGTACAAATCTTTATACTTATTTTGTGAGTTTTGTTTTTCATCTCTGAGATAGGTTCATAGCATCGGTTTGGTTGTTTTTGTTCGTTGTGCAGGACATATAGTCTTGTATTCAGGCTCTTTATTCCTTATTGGTCATATTCGAGTTGTGGCAATGATGATTTTGGATTTAGGCGTATGTCCGAATTTAGATTTGGAAGTCCGTAGGTTGATTTGATGCTTTTTGGAAAACGTTGGAAGATTAAAGGTTTAGAAGGTTGATAGGTTTGACTGAGAGTTAACTTTATTGATAAAGGATCCGAATTATAGTTTCGAGAGTTGGTATAGGTTTGTTGTGGCATTTGGGACTTGCATGCAAAATTTGAGGTCACTCCGGATTGATTTTGTATGGTTCAGCATGAGTTTTAGAAGTTTAAAAGTTCATTAGGCCCGAATGGATGTGTGATTCATGGTTTTTATATTGTTTGGTGTGATTTGAGGCCTCGAGTAGGTTCGTGTTATGTTTTGGGACTGGTTTGTGTGATTGGGCGGGGTCCCGGGGGCCTCGGGTCTATTTCGGATGTGTTTGGGTTGTGTCACGCTCTTATTTGATGTTTCGACGTCATTTCTTGGGAATAAAGGTTAATATACTGAGTAAACGACCTTTTATTTGTGATTACATTGAACCATTAGATCTGTATCGTAATTACGGAACCATAGCAACAAAAATCGTCGAATTCTGAGATCGTATGAGAGAGTTATGCCCATTTCCGGTCGTGAAAGATTGCTGGTTTCTGGTGCGAACTTTTGTTCTTCGAGAACGCGAGAGAGGTTCCGCGAAAGTGAACAAGGATTTATGGGTTGACTAGTTAACGCGAAAAATTGCTCTTCGTGAACGCGAAGGTCTCCCGCGAAGGCGATGAACAAAAATCACCTGGACAGTGTTATAAACCGAGAACTTTAGTATTTTGAGCATATCTTGAGTTTTATAGCTCCGTTTGAGGTAATATTTGCGGCGTTGTTCTCGTCTCAACAAGGGGTTAAATATTTGACCTTTATTGTTTTGTTTTTTGCCATTATTATTTTCATTTATTATTGTTTTTATCCATCTTTGGATTGTAAATATTAGGGTTTTTGAGTCCCAAAGTTCAGAAATAGTAAATCCATGATTTGAGAGTCAATTCGTGGATGGAATTGGATGATTTTCTGGATATATATTATATAACTTAAGGGTAATACTTTTGTTTTGATAATATTTGGAATCCGGGCATGTGGGCCCAGGCGTTGACTTTGTTGACTTTTTGAGTGGAGTTGGGAATAATTACAAATTGTTAAATTACGAGTATTGGAGTATATTTTGATTGGTTTGCACGTTATTTGATCAGTTTCAAATTGTTTGGCATCAGGTTGAGGAGTTAGAGAGGCATTGGAGCCGGTTATCAGAGTTCGGAGCGAGGTAAGTCTCATGTCTAACCTTTTGAGGGGAAATTTACACCGTAGGTATTATATTTATTATGTGCTACATGTTATGGGAGCTATGCACGTATGAGATGATGAGTGTCCGTGTGTATTCTAGAATTTCTAATTATGTCTGGGTAGACTTAGACTCACGGCATGCTTTGATTGTACTATTTGAGTTATTCTTGCCTGTTTAAATGCTTTAATTTCCATTTAGCTTGAGACTAGACTCGCGTAGAATATCAAACTTTCTATTTTAGATACTTGACGAGCTACTTGATTAGCCGTGGAAATTGTACTTTCCTTTAAGGATTTCTTTCGCGTGGTGCATTTTCGCCCGATAGTTTTTCTTGAGTTTTATAACTCACACGTATATTCGTGAGTTGAGTCAGTGACCCGTCATAGTCTCATATTCTAATGAAATCGGGCTGAACGCCTCAGCAATACTCTTATGGGGTCGAGTCATTCACCTCGGCGGTATCATGTAGCACACTCTTATGGGATCGAGTCGTTCGCCTCGGCAGTATCATGTAACGCACTCTTATGCGATCGGTCCATTCACCTCAGTGGTATCATATAACACACTCTTATAAGATCTGGTCATTCGCTTCGGCAGTGTAACATATTCGTATGGGATCGGGCCGTTAGCCTCGACAGGATTATGTATCACACTCTTATTGGATTGGGCCGTTTGCCTCAGCAGTTCTATGAAACACTCTTATGGGATCGGGCCGCTCGCATCGGCAGAATCATATGAAATACTTGATAAGGAGTTCGCGTACTCATGAGTTTTTTGACTTGAGATGTGACCGTTGATTTGCTATTGACCATTACGTATTCCATTTGAGGAGGTATCCGATAATTAAAGACTTTGTGGTCACTGTTCAGTTGTAGATAGTATTATTTGCCTATATCTATTCTCATTGTTTACATACCATGTTTTATACTTGTCTATCTTATTATATTTGATTTATTGGACCACTATTAAGTTTCAATGCCGACCCCTCGTCACTACCACTTCGGGGTTAGGCTAGATACTTACTAGGTACGCGTTGATTTACGTACTCACGCTTCACTTCAGCACTAAGTGTGCAGGTACTGAGGTATGTACATTAGGTGGTTATCTTGGCGCAGCTGCTGAGGGGACTTTATGGTGATCTGCATTCTACGCTACGATTCGCAATACTTAGAGTTTCCATCTTATTCAGTTATTATGTCTTGTCTATTTTATATTCCAGACAGATGTTGTGGTAATGTTGTATTGTTCTAGTAGATGTTCATGCTCTTGTGACACCGGATTTTGGGGGGTTTCTAGTGGATGTTCATTTTTTTTATTTCATGTTATTATTATCAATTCACTTACTGATTTATTTATATTCGGAAATTTGGTAAAAACAAAAAGCACAGGTTTCTATGAGTGCTGGATTTTATTCTATTTATTTAATGAAAATTCTAATTTTAAAATGGATAGTTAAATGGAGGTTCCCGCGTTGGCTTGCCTAGCAGCATAGTTGGGCACCATCATGACCTATTATGGGATTTCAGTCGTGATACCCTTCTAGTCTCATAGATCTAAATAGTGAACAAAACAAAACGATAGACACGGGCCACCGCTTAAGAATTTCTCAATAGAGGTAAACACATAAGCAAAGTACAAGAATCACGAAACCCACCCACATAGGAAGCACGATAGGAGGACTCACAAAAATAAATAAAACCAGATCAAAATAAGACTGATTCTCCTCTATGACAAATCAAAATTGTACATCTAACGACACCATCTGATGCAGCAGCCTCAGCCATAGCATAGAAAGCATATCAACGGGTCGGGCCTACCCCTCTAGGGCTCCCTCTACCCGCCTGTCCTCCACCCCTAGTTGGTTGTGCAGGTGGAGTAGCAAATGGAATAGAGCCCATAGCTTGCGTGCTCTGATGCAATCCACCTCTCTCGAGTCTGGGAAAATCTCTCATGATGTGTCTAGTATCGCCACACTCATAACAACCTCTCTACGAGCGTGGCTGCTCGTACTGAGTATGTGCCAGATAACTGAAATAACTGTTGTAGGAACCCCGTATAGATGGCTCACTAAAAGATGACTGCCCTATATAAGTACTCTGAGGTCCCTGACTAACTAGAGCACCACTAGTAGTCTGAAGTGCGGACTGGACTGCCCGAGCCTCAACCATGATGGGTCATAGCTGAAGAGTAGAATCCATTGAATCCTACAGAACCTCGGATATGCTCTAACCTCCTATCAATCTCCACAACCTTCTGAAATGAAGTATCAGTCTCCAACTCCATTGTCATGCTGAATCTAAGACCATAACTGAGCCCCTCAATAAATCTGCGGACTAGCTCTCTGATTGTAGGAACTAAAGTAGGTGCATGACGGGATACCTCACTGAACCTGATGGCATACTCCAATACTGTCATGGTGCCCTAACGCAGCTGCTCAAACTCTGTAAGCCACACATCCTAGAGGATCTGGGGAAAAACTCCCTCAAAAACATCTCTAAAAACTGAGTCCAAGAGAGTGGTGTTGCATCAGCTGGCCTACCCTCCTCATAAACCATCCAATACTGATACGCGGCTCCCGGCAGCTGAAATGTAGTAAAAGAAACTCCACTCACCTCCACAATACCCATGGTGCTAAAAATACGACGACACTTCTCTAGAAAACCCTGCACATCCTCAGTAGTTGTGCCGTTAAAAGTAGGTGGACTATACCTCTTGAACTTCTCAAGCCTCTTCTGCTCCTCCTCTGATGCCACTGGCTTGAAAGTACCTTTGAAACCAAATAAGGGAAAACCAATAACAACCAATTAATCAAGCCATTCTAACACAAGTTTCGCAATGTAAATTTCTCAGAGATATCTCATCTCATAATTACAAGTCACGAGTCTCAACCCACAAATCATATGCTCATGGAACCTGGTGCCCACATTTCTAATCACAATCGCACGGACAACTCATGTGCCAACATCTCAATCTGCCCGGCATGATCACAGGCTCACAATCATAATCCACCCGACATGGTCACATGCTCACTATGACAATCCGCCCGGCATAGGCACATGCTCAATATCACATAAACGTAGATAATAAGAGAATACATGGGCATGATCAATAAATGTTACATTTCGTACACATGAACTAGTATAAGTGGCATGCTACAGTGTCTGCTTGTGCGAGTGTACTATTACATNGCTCACAATCATAATCCGCCCGACATGGTCACATGCTCACTATGACAATCTGCCCGGCATAGGCACATGCTCAATATCACATAAACGTAGATAATAAGAGAATATATGGGCATGATCAATAAATGTTACATTTCGTACACATGAACTAGTATAAGTGGCATGCTACAGTGCCTGCTTGTGTGAGTGTACTATTACAGCCTAAGTCAACAAGTAATATCAAAGACATCGAGTAGCTCATTGAAAGCAACACAACAAGTCACGTAAGGTGTATAATATACACGAGTAGAATCACACTAACATACGAATATCGTCAATATAATACCCCTAGGCCATCACACATCATCCCTGACATTGCCACCCTTATCTCTCTGATAGCCACCCGTATCACTCTGCCCTGACAGTATCATTAGCCACCTGTATCACTCCGATATCTACCCTATCACTCCGCATAATAGCCACCCTTATCGCTCTGCCCGGACAATAACACAATATCTACATGTATCACTCTGCACAATCCACAACAGTAGGATGCCACCCCTATGCCCCGCATAACAACAATAGTGAAATGCCACCCTTATGATCTGCATAAAAACAACCAATCCACATAACAATTTAAATGTGCTAACATCACGACAATACGACATATCAACTCGTACTACAAGTGCCCATAGGCCACAACCTTTCCAAAAGAACCAACAATATAAGTATTTTCACAACAAATAGCCCACGGCTCAACACAATATGTATAGAATCTCAATAACAATAAAATGAACGGGAAAGTAACTCAACAATGAATAACATCCCTTTAAATATAACTTCAATTAAAGTAGATTAATTACTTTCAGTAACTTCAACTTCAATTAATTGCTTAAGGATAAACTCAATAATGAAGGTATTTCCATGAAATGGCAAACTTCGAATCCTAGTGTATGAAATAGACTAACAATAAAAGAGATGACACAAACTAGCAACTACGTCTAAATGCATGAGAATAACTCGGCAACAAAAGGATATTATGTAACAACAATTTCAATTAATATTAACTCAACAATAAAGGAAGTCACATAATGATAAAAGAGGCAACAACTTCAAATAAAGCATATAAGAGTAAACTTGACAAGTAAAGGATGTGACATGTAACAACAACTTCAAGTAAAGTATGTGAAAGTAAATATGACATATAAAATGATATAACATGCGCTAACAATTTCAAATAAATACATGAAAGAAGCCTAAGAGTCTAAACCGGTTAATTTTCACATAAGCCTGAGTTCGCACTCGTCACTTCGCGTACACGACTTTCACATAACACAAATAGCACAAAACACTCCAATTCTAAGGGGTAGTTCCCCCACACAAAGTTAGGCAAAATACTTACCTCAAAGAAGCTAAATCGATACTCTAAAATGACATTCTCATGTGAAACAACCTCCGGACGGCTCAAATCTAGCCAAAATAACTTAATATCATAAATAAAAATCATAAAAAATAATTTCGGATAATAAAGCTTCGATATTTAATAAAAACTAAAAGGTCAACCCAAAATGTCAACCTCGGGCCCGCACCTCGAAGCCCGATAAAATCCACAAATTTTGACAAACTCATTAAATACGAGTCTAACCATACTAGTTTCATCTAATTCTCACACTGAATCGATGTTCAAAACCAAATTACTCTCTTTAGAAAAGTTTTTGATAAAACCCCCCAATTCTCCAATCAAAATGTGGATTAATTCACGACTGAACTACAGGAATCATGTTAAAATAGAAAACAAAAATGAGATTATATACTGACCCCGTGAAGATACGAGAAGAACTCTGCAAAATCACATCAATTGAAACTATAAAACTCAAGATATGCTCAAAATACCAAAAGAATGCGGACCCAACTTCGTATCTGCGAAGCACCAACACCAGCACCAACTCTCTTATCCGACACTAAAATGAGCAAAACTCCCTCATACGATGTCCAAATTTAACGATTTGTTTTTGCTATGGCTCTGTAATTACGATACGGATCCAATGCTTCAATCAAAATAAAAAATTAGAGCTCATTTTCTTAATGTGATACCATTTAAGCTTAAAGAAATGACGTTGAAATATCAAAAACGAGCACAACACAATCCAAACCTATTCGAAACTCACCCGAGCCCTTCGGGACCCCGTCTGAATATACCAATAAGCCCCAAAATATAATACGGACTTACTTAAAGCCTTAAATCTCACATAATAATATCAAAACCACGAATCATCGATCAAGATCAATCTCTTAAGTTCATAAACTTCAAACTATGAACCAAGCGTCCGATCCAAGCCTAACCAATCCGGAATGAACCCAAATTTTGCATACAAGTTCCAAATGACATATTGTCACGATTCAAAATCCACCTAGTCATGATGACACCTAACCCAACCAGTCAGGTAAACCAATTTGCAATTATCTAATTTAATGAGATTTATTAAGATAAGAAATGATAATACACCACTTTTATACAAATAATTTCCCAAGGACTGGTAGTACAAATCATGACCTTCTAAGATTAGAATTTACAAAGCTGGTATGAAATAAATACAACATCTGTCTGAAATGTATATAAACGGATTTTTATAAATCTAAGGCCACCATGAATAAGAGGCAGCTACAATCGGAACGCGGGTACGTTTTCATATCTAGCTCCCGTCGATCACAACAACATCAGCATCCAACATCTACACGCAAGGTGTGTCACACCCCTTTTATAACCACAAAAAAGATAATGTGTTATGGATTGTGGGTTAAAGAGTTTTTCTAACTAAAGTGACCAATTTGAGTAGGGATTATTTCATTTCCAGAGTCGCTACTTGGAATTTATTTTTCGGTGTTCCAAGTCACCTTTTATTTAAATCCCTAATCAAAGGAAGGTTTGACTCTACTTTTATCAATCCGCGAAAATAAAGTTCGAGTAAGGAATTCTGTTGACCGGAAAGAAGGTGTAAGGCATTCCCTGAGTCCCGTGGTTCTAGCACGGTCGCTTTATTGACTTAAAACTTGGCTTGAATTAATTTTGGACAAACTGTGATTTATATAACTTTCATGTTTTACCTATCCGCTTTTATCTCTTGATTATTAGAATTATTAAACAAAATAATTTAGATAATATTACGTTGTCATAACCACGCTACGCAAGCGAATGCGTGATCGAATAATAAAATTAATTAACTTAGCATAATTGCGCTTCGCAAGCAAATCCGAAATCATGACAATCAATTATTTGTAGTACTTTTGAGAAATTACTACATTTGAGAAAATTATTTTTTTTGAAAATTATTAAAATCACTTATCGCGCTGCGCAAGCTAATCCGCAATTTTAGCAAAGGATTAACTAAAACTAATGGGTACGGTATGAGGTTATTTTACTAATTTATTGAATGTTAAACATCACGCTACGCAAGCGGTTCCGTGAAGTCAAAGCGCGCCTACTAATTGCCTAGCGTTTAAATTAATTATAAAAGATATTGAGTTATAAAGTTATTTAATGAAATAAAAATCTGACTTTTATTGGGGATATTCAATTAAATAAAAATATAAAAGTTGGACCAACTTGTTATTTTAAAGAGTGGGCAACCTTCTTACCAAAAATGGGTCGACTTTTATTAGTATTGGCCAATTTAAAAGGGAATGTGCCAGCTATTTGGGGATTTGAACTACTGGCCCGTTTTGGGCCACTTCGGCCATTGGGCCAGCCATTGATTTAATAAACAATGAGGCAGCTATGTTATTAAAAACAATGGACCAGTTATTGGATTTTATTGGTGTTGGGCTGCTAGAAATTGTTTAACTCGAAAGTGATTTCTTGGAACCAAACCCCAAAACCCATACTGCTTAACAATCCAATACCTTATCTTTCTAAACTTAAATATTTGTATTTACTAAGACAAATTAAGACAAGAAAGAAGATATTTTTTAGTTTATCATATATATATTTAGAAGTCACATGTAAAAGCTTAACTTGATAACTTACTATCCGACCCGGAGTTCCTTAAAATATATATAGAAGAGCATTCGTTCTAAATAAACTTAATTTTACTACCCAATTCACTCTAACATGAATACTAACTCAACAATGATACACAACGTTTTAAGCTAAAATATGTTTTTAACAATCTTTTAAAGATATTAAAACTAAGGAGGAACTTGTAAATATCCATTCTTATATTTGAACTAAAGAACAAATAAACAAAATAAAAAAATGCTTTATCTACTTAAACACTTTACATGTATTGGAACTTATTTGCAAAAACTCTGTAAGTACAAATGAAAATGTAGGGGAACAAAGGTTATGTCATCCTTAAAGAAAAATCACTAAAAGAAAACTAGAACAAACTAGTACAATTTCATAGTCACAAAAAGAAGAAACTTGGACCAAAGAATTTCAATACAACTGCTCTTAAGCTTGAACTCCACCATACACAAATCTTCGACTTAAACTCTTAACATTTCTCTAAGCTTTCGACTATCGGAGGATTTCAAATGTATCTTACATTTACTTGCTCCTCAACTAAACTATGCCATAAATCTGTCACCATAGCTTCTAGTAACTGAAACAATAATGCACATCTTTTGAGTTTAGGAAAATTGAAACTTAAAAGAGAAACAGAGCACATATACATGAAGTTGATCATTCATTCATCCATTTACGAGCAAAAAAACAGTTATAACACATCAATACAACGTCGCCATAACTTTATGCAACTAAGAACTAAACTATAGAGTTGGAAAAATACCTAGTTGGCAGAAAATAGAAGAAAAACAGCAGAGCAGGGAACCAGCAAGCCAAACTCCAGCAAAATGAAACAGTATCGGCAGTAAAAACAGTGAAAAACTCAGCAGTAATCAAACCCAGAAACTCAGCAATTTTCAAAGGAGAAAGAAACCAAAAACGACTCCAAAACTTTATATTTTAGTAAGTTTTGCTCTCAGGAAATTCCCTAAAAAAACTCTCTAGTTTTGTGTTCTCTTTAGAGTGTATAAATTGATGTTCAGCATATGTGTGATTGATCTTCTAAAGTGAGCAAAGAGCAGCCCCTTAAATAGGCAAATAAAGTCACTTTTTGGACAGATTTTGATTCACCAAAAGTCTGTCAAAAAAGGACTGACTTTGTGTGCTAAACACTGTTCAAAATCTGTCCAAAAGGTGAAAAGAGAGCCTGAAAATCTGTTGTGTCAGAAGCAAGGGGAAAAATATTATTTCATCCACCCTACTAGTAAAAAGTAGGCTACTAGTACCCTATTCTGTGATAAAACTACCTAACTTTCAGCTTTAAACCATCAACACCAAACTACTTGCTTAACACAAATCAAACTTAAACAACTATGGGCTGTCAAAATATAAGCAACTTTCATTGTAACTAATACTCAAACTAACTAGGCTAAATCAATTTGATTTATGCAACCAACAATCAATCAAGATCAACGAGTCACTAACTTAAACTAAACAAATACAAACTCATCAACTAAACGATCATTATGAGCAGCTAATCAGAACATCATACTACATACCAAACTACTAAATCACAAACACGAACTAAATAAGGTTCATTGAGCAATTGAGCTACTGTGTTTGGCTAAGGNTGTCAAAAAAGGACTGACTTTGTGTGCTAAACACTGTTCAAAATCTGTCCAAAAGGTGAAAAGACAGCCTGAAAATCTGTTGTGTCAGAAGCAAGGGGAAAAAATATTATTCCATCCACCCTACTAGTAAAAAGTAGGCTACTAGTACCCTATTTTCTGATAAAACTACCTAAATTTCAGCTTTAAACCATCAGCACCAAACTACTTGCTTAACACAAATCAAACTTAAACAACTATGGGCTGTCAAAATATAAACAACTTTCATTGTAATTAATACTCAAACTAACTAAGCTAAATCAATTTGATTTATGCAACCAACAATCAATCAAGATCAACGAGTCACTAACTTAAACTAAACAAATACAAACTCATCAACTAAACGATCATTATGAGCAGCTAATCAGAACACCATACTACATACCAAACTACTAAATCACAAACACGAACTAAATAAGGTTCATTGAGCAATTGAGCTACTGTTTTTGACTAAGACATCTAAACTATTTCATTCAAAGAAGATACACACACTAAAAGATCATCATGAATAAGAAACAAACATAAAATATTTAAAGCTAAACCTAGGCCTAAACTAACTTCAATGATACAGAAAAAATTAAAAAGGAAACAAGAGATAGGTGTTGTACCGAGCAATCCATACGGCTGCCCTCAAATCTCAAAGACGACATGAACTGCAGTGAATCGACTCCTCGAGCACTGTTTTCTAAATGGCATTTGTTGGAAAAAGGAAGTCCGGCATACCGAAATTAATTCCAATTATGTCAAGGAGAAAATAGAGCTGTGGGGTCATGCAAATGACAGAAAACGAGTCATAGAGGTTGGTGTAGGTGGTGAGGCAGTGGTGATGGACGACAGCGGGGTGGTCATGCACGTGAGGCAGCTGTGGGTTTGTCAAGTCGGTGGTGGAGGGAATATTTAGGGGGTTTGAAGGTTTTGGGGCATGGAATGGAGAAAAGGAGGCGGGTGGTGTGATTTTACGGGATCTAGAAGTGGTAGGCAGCAGCTAGGGTTTCGGATTTTCTTAGATTTAAGGAGATTGGTGAGGATTTCGGGGATTTAGGTTGGAGATATGGAAAGAGGAGGAGGAGACGATGGGATGGTGAAAGGATGAGGCCGAATGGAGGTCGTCCGCCGCCGGTGCACAGTGGGGAGTGGTGGTTGCAGAGAGAGGGAGAGAGAGAGGGAAGAAGAAAGAGGGATAGTAATAAGGAAAATGGGGCAAATTATTTGGGATTTTAGGCCTTAAATACCTAGGGTGGGGGATAGATACGGGCCGTTGGATCAAAAGGTGATCAATGGTTGAGATTAAGTCTTGAATTCATTAAGTGAAACGATGTAGTTTCAAGGCACAACTACGCGTTTTGAGCTCTTTCTTGGCCAGTCACCTAATGGACCGGGTATGACCGAATTGGGCTCAGGAATTGGGCTTGATTTGTGCATAACTCATTTGAAATAGGCATTAATCCAATCCCTTAAACCCCTTTAACAAACTAGACTAATTAAATCCAAATAACACCAAATAATAAGAAGAAAATGTGACAAAAAATAGGCATTTACAGCTGCCCCTCTTTGCTCGAGAATATGAAGACTTTTCGTGCGAAGAAAGTGAATGTCATGGCGAAACAACTTATATATCACTCCAATGGAAGCATTTTTTGAAATAAATTACCGAACCTTGCTTCTGAGGTTGCCTACATATTCTTGGACATAAAGGAATCAGGTCAGTGTAGTTCTGGAAAAGTTTGATAGCAGGGACTACCGAACAGTAGAGTTAAGACTACTGTTACTGCTATTGTTGTTGTTGTTACCGTTACTTGCTTCTTACATCAAAAGAACAGAGAAGAGAACTACATATGCCTGCAAGCTAAGAGTTACAAAATTCCTATCTACGTGTCTTGCGGAGTCAAATCTTGATTCTTGACCTTCTCGCTTGTGTTGACCTTAGATTGGATCTTGATGCTCTTTGAAGAAAAGATTAAGGCTCATTCTCGATTGCTTGTTTTCCGGATCAGAATTCGAGAAAATGACTCTTGAGAAGTTGGGTTGCTGACACATTATCCAAGCTAACTCCAACTATCTTGTGACCGAAAAACTTTTTTCTTCTGATTAGAAAGCTGAAACTGCAAGCTTTAATCGTCACTTGTGCTATGTGGCGGGGCCTGGAAAGCCATCAAATACGAACAAAATGAACAAAATTTTTCTGCCCTAGTTTGGCACTAGGAAAATTTGTGAGTTAGATAAAGCTATAAAGTATCTAATTTGTTGAAATGAAGACAACGAGAGTCGTATACACTAACTATGTGAGGATATGCAACCACGAGGGGTAGTACCTTATGTTACCAAAGGAAATGGAATTAGAGGATGATACCCTGTATTACAGAGAGGGAACGTAACCAGGGATTGGCACCCCGTATTACTGGAAATGAACGTAACCAGGGGTTGCCACCCTATATTATCAAAAAGAATGTAACCAGGGGTTGATACCCTGTATTATCGAAATAAGCGTAACCAGAGGTTAGTACCTTGTATTACCGAAAAGAATGTAACCAGGGATTAGTACCCTGTATTACTAAAGAGGAATGTAACTAGGGGTTGGTACCGTATATTACTGAAAGGAGTGTAACCAGGGGTTGGTACCCTGTATTACTAAGAAGGAATGTAACCAGGGGTTGGTACCCTGTATTACTAAAAGGAATATAACCAGGGGTTGATAACCTGTATTACTAAAGAGAAATGTAACCAGGAGTCGGTACCCTGTATTACCGAAAGGAGTGTAACTAGAGGTTGGCATCCTGTATTACTAAAAGGAGTGTAACCAGGGTCTGGCACTCTATATTACTGAAAGGAGTGTAACTAGGGATTGGTACCCTATATTACTGAAAGGAGTGTAACCAGGGGTTGGCACCCTATATTACTGAGAAGGAATGTAACTAGGGGTTGGTACCCTGTATTACTAAAAGGAATGTAACCAGGAGTTGGTACCCTGCATTACTAAAGAGGAATGTAACTAGGGGTTGGTACCATATATTATCGAAAGGAATGTAACCATGGGTTAGTACCCTGTATTACCGAAATGAGCATAACCAGGGTTTGGTACCTTATATTACTAAAAGGAATGTAACTAGGGGTTGGTACCCTGTATTACTAAAGAGGAATATAACCAGGGGTTGGTTCCCTATATTACCGAAAGGAGTGTAACTAGGGATTGGTACCCTGTATTACAAAAAGGAGTGTAACCAGGGGTTGACACCATGTATTACTGAAAGAAGTGTAACTAGGGGTTGGTACCCTATTTTACTGAGAAGGAATGTAACTAGGAATTGGTACCTTGTATTACTTAAAGGAATGTAACCAGGGGTTGGCACCCTGTATTACTAAAAGGAGTGTAACCAGGGGTTGGCACCCTATATTACTGAAAAGGAAATGTAACCAGGGGTTGACGCCCTGTATTACTAAAAAGGAAATGTAATCAGGGGTCGGTGCCCTGTACTACTGAAATGTAACCAGGGGTTGATGCCCTATATTACTGAAAAGGAAATGTAACTAGGGGTTAGTGCCTTGTATTACTGGAAAGATACTGAATCCCCTGGGCGAAAAGGTTTCACCTGGGTTAAACTACGAAAAGCAAACCTGGGCAAACATTACTTCTACCCAGAAATATGAGCTAGATCCCCCTAGGCGAAAAGGTTCTACCTAGGTTAAACTAAAAAAAAAAAGCAACCTGAGCGAAGAGTACTTCTGCCCGAAACTATGAGCTGGATCCCCCTAGGCGAAATGGTTCTACCTGAGTTAAGCTACTGTAAAACAACCTAAGCAGAGAGTACTTCTACCTGGACCTATGGGTTGGATCCCCCTAGGCGAAAAGAGTTCTACCTGGGTTAAGCTACGAAAAACAAGTCTGGGCGAAGAGTACTTCTCCCCGAAAATAAGAACTAGATCCCCTAGGCAAAAAAGGTTCTACCTGAGTTAAGCTGTGTATAAAGACCTGAGCGAAGAGTGATTCTACTCGGAACTATGAGCTGAATCCCCCTAGGTGAAAAAGTTCTACCTGGGTTAAGCTACGTATAACAACCTGAGTGAAGAGTACTTTAACTCGGAACTATGAGCTAGATCCCCCTAGGCGAAAGGGTTCTACCTGAGTTAAGCTATGTTAAACATCCTGAGCAAAGAGTACTTCTACCCGGAAATATGAGCTGGATCCCCCTAGGCAAAAAGGTTCTACCTGAATTAAGCTACGTAAAACATCCTGAGCGAAGAATACTTCTACCAGGAACTATGAGTTGGAACCCCCTAGGCGAAAAGGTTCTACCTGGGTTAAGCTATGAAAATGGGAGGTATGAACAGTAGTAATGCATGCTGCAAATAAAAAGAAAAATGAAGATTTTAAGGAGCTTACGTTTGGTAATATTCGTCCTTTGAGAATTTCCATTCTGCACTGCTTTGATCCTGCCTTAAACAAAGAAAATATTATGAGTTTTTAAAGTGGTGGTCGGTTTGTGGTCTTGATGCCCTGAGTAGTTTGAATTCACGGCCACTCCGCTGTCAAAGAACTGATTTTGTCAGTGTGGTACCGAGGTGCTCGGATACTCTGTATCGCTTTTTGGAGACATTGTCTTTCTGACGTTTCCCCTGGCTGTTTCATACCCAGATGTCCATGGTA
>AWOL01S0083007.1:0-15225 GCA_000715115.1 Nicotiana otophora | reverse complement strand
AGCTTTTGTGGCATCTACACATCTCAACAAGTTTAAATCTGGGGTCCTTTTGTACAAAATTTCCCCAATCAGGAAGAAACCGCCGGCGAGCCGCCTTATAGTTCTTTTTTGATCTCCCTTGGCATGCTCTGGGTATTCTCTTATTTTCAGGAATCGTTTTATGTCATGATACCATGGTTCACCATCTGGTTCTGTCTCAATTGTATTGCAGTAACCGTGTTGATTCCGTACTTAGATTTCTAGTGGATCGATATGAGTGTTGCCCGGATAAGGGAGCATCGAGGCTAAAGTAGCCAAAGCATCGGCTAGCTCGTTGTGAAACCTAGGAATGTACCTAAACTCGATGGATTTGAATCTTTTGCTCACGTCTTGCACACATTGTCTGTATGAAATAAGCTTGATATCTTGAGTCTCTCATTCACCCAGGGTTGTTGTCTGGAACTACTTCCTCTATTGAGTTGATCTCTTTGTCTGGGAAGTATGCGGTAAGCTGAATGTACTCATCATCAACTGGATTCTCTACCAAATGATCGGTAAAAGCCTGTGCTTTCATCACAGTACAAGTGACATAGACGATGTCAAACTCTATGAGCAGGATTTGTCATTTTGCGAGCCTGCCAGTGGGCTTAGGCTTTTGGAAGATATACTTCAGAGGATCCATTATGGATATGAGGTAAGTAGTGTAGGCCAAAAGATAATGTCTCAACTTCTGAGGGACCCAAGTCAAGGCACAACATGTCCTTTCTAAAAGGGTGTACTTAACCTCATAATTGGTGAACTTCTTGCTGAAATAATAGATTGCATGTTCCTGTTTGCTTGTTGCATCATGTTGCCCCAGAACGCATCCAAAGGAATTATCCATCACCGATAGATATAAAAACAAAGGCCTACCAGTTTCAGGTGGGACCAATACAAGGGGTTTTGGCAGATAATCTTTGATCATGTCAATAGCATTTTGGCAATCGTCCGTCCACTTGATAGCAACATCCTTTTTCAGCAACTTAAAGATGGGCTCGCATGTGGTTGTGAGATGAGCAATGAACCTACTGATGTAGTTCAACCTCCAGAGTAAACTCATGACTTCCTTTTTGTTCTTCGGGGGTGGCAGAGCTCGAATGGACTTTAGCTTAGATGGATCCAATTCGATGCCTCTCCGGCTGACTATAAAACCGAGGAGTTTCCTAGATGGAACCCCAAATGCACACTTGGCTGGATTAAGTTTAAGGTCATAACTTTGAAGCCATTCAAAGGACTTTTTCAAATCGCGCACGTGGTCAACCCGTGTCTTTGATTTTATGATGACATCATCAACATATACTTCAAACTCTTTGTGCATCATGTCATGGAATATGGTAGTCACGACCCTCATGTAAGTTGCCCCTGCATTCTTCCAACCGAATGGCATGACCCTGTAACAATAAGTACCCCATGGAGTGGTGAAAGCGGTCTTTTCTGCGTCATCCTCATCCATTAGAATCTGGTGGTACCCAGCATAGCAATCCACGAATGACTGTATCTCATGCTTTGCGCAATTATCTACAAGAATGTGGATATTTGGCAAAGGAAATTTATCCTTCGGACTTACTTTGTTCAGGTCTCTGTAGTCAATACAGACTCTAGTTTTTCCATCCTTCTTTGGCATAGGCACAACATTTTGCACCCAGGTGGTGTATTGGACAGCTCTGACCACATTGGCGCTTAGTTGCTTTATTATTTCCTCTTTGATTTTGTCACCCATGTCCGTTTTAAATTTTCGTTGCTTTTGTTGGACTGTTGGAAAATCAGGATACGTGTGAAGCTTATGACCACTAGATCAACACTTAAACCCGACATATCATTATAAGACCAAGCAAACATATCTCTGTATTCAAATAAAAGTTGAATCAATGAATCTCTGGTTCATTGAGGTTTGGCTTAGGCTTGTTTTCAAATTGTTCCAACTCTCTTTTCATTTCCTCAATAGCCTCATCTTCATCATACTCAACCTCTTGATGCATTATTTCTAAATTAGACAGGTTTTTAAGATCTGGGCTTGAATTCTGCATGCCGGTCATATTATTAAAGCCGTCATTAACAAAACTGAAATTGAAACAAAATGATAGGAATTAGGAAAAGGAAAAGATACAAAACTTAATACGAAACTGAACTGCATTTCATTAAATTTGAAAGGATAGAAGGGCTAACAACGAAAATAATCATACTGAGATGTTTGGATTACAACCCTGAAAGAAACCCAAAGTACAAAAAAGAAGCTGCAAAAGCAAACTACCATGACTCCTTTCTTGTGGGGAGATGAGTTGTTTCCTAGTTGTTGAGCATGGTGTCTGGGCCAATTAGTTGCATATCAGCATGACTAGTGCCTTCACCAGCCTGGAAAGTTTCATCAATGTTTGCATGCGCCAAGGAATTTTGACCCTCTTTGAGTCGTGGCTCGGCAAAAGTGTAGAAAATGTGAGAGATAGGTTGCTGCAAGACCCACCCATGCTTTTGGCGGTGCTTGGATTTGTCTTCGTCTGTTTGTGTTGGCCTGAGCCTAAACAAAAGGTACCCTTATTACTGAACGGAGAAATGAGTTCTGAAATTCCTTGCAATGATGCCCCTAAGCCTTTTCCTGGCTTATAACCTTGTCTCATCATAAGTGCAGCCACCATTACAGATGTGGCGGAGAGACGAGGATGCAGAATGGGCTTTCCTTCCTCAACATGGTCCACAACAACCACTTCGAAAGACTGATACACAATAGACTCACATCCTTCCTTGGACTCAATACACGGAATTAACGGGTCCTTTTATATGGATGACTCGTCTTCTCCGTGAACAATAATTTCTTGCTTGTCGTGTTCGAATTTGGGCATTTGATGCAAGGTGGATGGCACAGCTCGGGCCGTAAGGATCTATGGCCTTTCGAGAAGAAAGTTATAAGAAGTTTCTATGTCCACTACTTGGAAGAAAATTTCAAAATCAACCGGCCCAATCGTCATGGTGAGGTTGATCTCCCCAATGGTATCTCTCGCTGAGCCATCAAAAGCCCGGATGCGAATATTGCTGGGTCGGATTCTGTCTGTGTTGATCTTCATACTTTGCAAGGTAGAGAGAGGGCATACATCTACACTCGAGCCTCCATACCCCATGACTCTCTTTACATAATGCCCCTCACATTTGACAAACAGGTGCAAAGCCCTATTGTGCCCTGCTCCCTCATCGGGAAGTTCATCATCAGTAAAGGAGATTCTGTTCACCTCAAAAACTTTGTTGGTCATCTTCTCTAACTGATTCACAGTGGTCTTCTTTGAGACATGTGCCTCGTTTAGGATTTTAATTAGTACACGGGCATGTTCTTCTGAGTGTATGAGCAAAGATAATAGAGAAATTTGGGTAGGAGTCTTTCTCAACTAGTCAATGATTGAGTAATCCGGAACTTTCATCTTTTTCAAAAACTCCTCCGCCTCTTCTTCCGTGACCGGCTTCGTTATTGGCATTTGGCCTTCTCTGATTTGCTTGGCCTTTCTCAACTCTTTTGGAGAGTAACACCTCCCTGATCGAGTCAAACCTTCAGTTTTCCACACTTCTTCTATGATTTCCTTGCCTTTGTAGGTTACTACAGCTTTGTTGTAGTTCCAAGGAATGGTTTTCATGTTTATCACACGGGGTTGTATGGCAGGCTTGATTATGATCGGCTCTATTATACCATTCGTACCGCCCTGATTCTGCTTTGTGATAGGGTGACCTCCAAGGACATACAACTTTGGGCTTGAAACATTGGAGCGAACTTCCAACCTCGATATTTTTGGAACAAATAAAGTTGCCTTCTCTGAGCTCTAGGCGCCTTTCATAATCAATGGCACATCTCGGTTTGGACTTACTTCTAGTTGTGTTCCTTCTTGAATCGTTTCCACTGTAATTTCTGCTTAGCCAACCGGCTTGTGTTCTTGATCTCTACCGATCATTCCCACAAAATGAACATCGTTGTGTGCTGGCAGCAGGTTGTTTGTAACATTAGGAGGGTTTTCGCCATTTATTACCACAATCAACTTTTCCGCGATGAGTCTTTCTATGGCTCTTTTTAGAGTCCAACAATCTTCAGTTCTATGCCCTGGGGCACCTGAATGATATTCACATCTAGCATTTTCTTGAAATTCATGTGAATCGGGATGCATATGGTGGGGAGCAATGGGTCCAATCACGCCCATCTACTTCAACATCTAGAACAGACTAGAGTATGATTCAGCCAATGGAGTAAATATTTCCATCGGCCTCTACTCTCGACCATAATCCTGCCTAGGACGAGCATTGTAGGGTACATGAAAATTTTGCTGTTGAGGTCGGGGGAATCTTGGAACTAGTGCTCGTACCTGTTGATTGGGAGGCTGAGCATAGGATTGGGCATTAAACACTGTATATTTTGGCAAGCCCATAGAGTACTAAGGAATTAGCGGGCGATAATAATGTTGAGGGTAGCTAGATTTCCCCTGCTGAACTTGCACATAAGGGTGCGATGCCCCTCTTTGAATTTCCTTGGATCCCGAAGTCATCATGGACCCTTCATCTCTCTTCTTTCTATTTGCCAAACTTCCCGACCCGTTTTGGATAGCTTGGGTGGTGGCTTTGAGAGCAGCTTGACTTATAATTTTGCCAGTCTTGAGGCCATTTTTGACCATCTCTCCGATTTTGATCGGTTCCGCAAAAGGTCTACCCATCACGGACATCATGTTCTGAAAGTAATCAGGCTCTTGAGCTTCCATAAAAATAGTTATCAACTCGTGGTTATCCATGGGTGGCTTAACCCTAGCCGCTTGCTCCCTCCACTTGATTACATATTCCCTAAAGCTTTCAGTCGGCCTTTTCTTCATATTGGATAGGGAATTGCGATCCGACGCAATATCAATGTTTTATTGAAATTGTTTGATGAAAGCCTGGGCCATGTCGTCCCAAACATGCCAGTGAGAGATATCTTGGTCAATGAACCATTCGGAGGCTACTCCCGCAAGACTTTCCCCAAAATAAGCCATCAACAATTCTTCTTTTCCGCCTGCACCCATCAGCTGGTTGCAGTACCTTTTCAAGTGGGCGATAGGGTCGCCGTGTCCATCATACTTCTCAAATTATGGGGTCTTGAACCGTGGTGGCAAATGGATGTGAGGGAACATGCATAAATCACTGAACGAAACACTTTTGTGACCACTTAGTCCCTGTATGTTCATTATGTTCTGTTCAAGACTTTTCATTTTCCTGGCCATCTCATCCAGCTCAACCGTCTTGGCAGGCTTTTCATTTTCCACTGGTGACTCGTACTGAGGAGTCTGATTGTATGGAGCCGAGACCCCGAAAGCCATATTTGGAGAGTGGTATTGGCCATCATAAGCATGAGATGGTGGCTCGTTGTTTGGCCTCGTCACAGGAGGTGGTGGCGGGATTATGTATACCGGTGCACCAGACACGACTAGAGGAGTGTTCCTGACTGGTGCAACTGGAGGTCATACATTAGAGGTACTAGGAGCAGTATGGAGGCTGTAGTTTGGCAAATACCCTGGTGGTAGAATGTGAGCGCTCGTTGCATAGAGCGGTGGTTGAGTAGCCAGGGATACGGTAGAAGTTCCCTCCGAGGGACCCTGAGGTGGAGGCTGACCAGAAACCCAATGTTAATATATATCAGACAATTATTGTCTCAATTTTCTTATTTCCTCCGACTCTTGCTCAACAGACTGACACTGGGGGTCGTCACTGATTAGCTCGATCTCATCATCGTTAGCCATTACTATTATTCCCTTAGATATGGTGAAATAATGATGTATTTCCAGTTTCACCACAAACTAACCACCTTAAGCTTACTATATAAGAGGCAACAAACGTGTTAGGGTTAAGCATTTTATAGATATGAATCACACGTAATATGACATGCTTCTATCATTTTTACTATTTCTAACATGCTTTTGGAGGCTTCATGTTTCATTCCGGCTTATTAGGTTGCTTCTTATTGACGCTCTTATTTTCTTATATCCCTTTTTTCTTTTCACCCATGCCTCATTTTGATCCCTCATCTTAGAATTATTGAAAAATATTTTGATCGAACCTTTTGTGGGTTGCCTACGTATCATGTCGCCACATGAATCAGATCATTACGTAGTTCAGGGACATGACCATTTTCGAATTTTTCTGAAACCCGATCTTTTCATTGATTTCCAACTTTTATTATTTATTTATTTTTAATACAAGACCCAAAAAAGAATTACTAAAAGACGAACATCTAAACAAGAACAGACTTTTTAAGATAAAAAACAAAACAACAATACTTAACACACCAAAAGACTCTTTACAGACTCAATGACAATAAATGAACAATCAAAATGGACGGCCAAGTAAAAGGAGACTCTGATTTCTGCAAGAGAATCAAACGACATCACCATAGTCAAAGCACTTATTCCTGTGGTTGACCCCCAACATCGCGATATATCCTCTCTAGGTCTGCAGATATGTGATGGGCAACGTTCAATGATACTTCTGCAAACCTCTCAGGTGTCATTCCCTGGCAACTTATGCATGCTCGGGAGTTGTATGTGGCTACCTCGAGGATCTTTCCCTTAATGTATTCCTGAGCCAAATACAACTCTTGATTTCGCTGACCGCGGGTCTAAGATAGATCCAGTGCATCGTGCTCGCACTCCAAGGCCATATCTCTCTAGCGCTGAATTTCTAGTGACTCTCCCTCCAACAGATTGATCATACTTTAGTAGTTGTGTCTTTCTAATTCAAACTCCGCGATCTGGCGCTCCTTATTTGACTCAACTCCCCCTATCTGATCCCTCAGACCTTGGATTAATGGAGCAAAACCTCTGCGCTCATGATCACGGACCACCTTAAACTAGGCTTCTCTTTCTTCTTGTTGTTGAGCGGTAGTGATCACTTTTTCTGTCTAAATTGAGCTTCGAGTGCTCGCCTCTCTTGTGCCCACTGAGCCTTTTCCCGCTGGAAATCAGCCTGTTGTATGTCCATGGCTTTTTCCAGAATGCCCTTATCTTCTTGTAAAATGTCAATACGGGATTGGTACTCTTGTGCTACTTCCCTTCCGGTTTCTCTAACTTTGTCCTTGATTTCTTCCTCCTAATCAAATGCGTTCTGTATGGCTCTTTATGGCCTTTGCTCTGGGATAGCCTGGTTGTGAAACCACTCAAGGTATGCGAAGCTTACCTCCCCACATTCACGATTAACTTCCATCTCATCTAAGTTAGAAAATCGACCACCGAACCAAACCTTTTGTGCATATGTCTCCCTTGGAAGTTCCTCTCCCTTGAATTCCCACACAAATGGATGCATGTCCTCAATCGGAGGCCTCTTTTGCTCTCTCCCTAGCTGGCCATGACACGTAGGGGTGCGTAGGGTTGGAAGCCTCTGAAACCCGTGAGTATAAAGAACGGGCGATACATCGACATATGCATGATCCTAGCAGAAGGGAACCAATAATAGTTTCAAGTGATTTTATCAGCACTCAATGAACCAAGTAATGTTTGCCAGGCCCTCATCCCCTCTGGAAGATTACAATTCGCCGCCCTGTCCGGGTGATATCTAATGAAATTTAGCCAATTGTCACTGAAATTTACTACTATTGGATGATGATAAAGGTTCTCTATGAACCACATCTACAGCAGAATGTTGCATCCCTCGAAGTAATCTTTACCCTTATGACAACGGGTCAAAGCTCGAAAAATATCTCCCGGAATCATTGGAAGAATGGTATGATCCTCCCTACTTTGCAAATACGAGACTACCGCAACCAATCAAATTCTAATACGCCCACCACGCTCTGGAAAAATCATGGTCCCCAGAAATTATATCATGAACGCGAAGATTCTCAACTCCCTCCATGCGTCGTAACTCAATTGGTTGACGAATTCTGTGCCCGAGAAGTTCTCAAACCCTTTCTCGTCCCCAAATCTGTCATAGAAATATTCCAACGGAACACAACCTTCGTCCAAGCAACCCATTGGAATTCGACGGAGGCATAACCTTTTCAAAACGTTGTTCACACCAACTTTTCTCGGAGCATCAGGCTTTTTCCCACGAATGTCTCTCCCCAATCCGGTAAATCCACCTAATTCTTCCAATGTAGGCGTCATTTCACAATCTTTCAACTTGAAGACATTGTTTACGAGGTCCCAAAAACCCACTAGGGACTCGATTGAATCTCTTTTAGGCTTAATTCCCATGATGTTTGGGAGGAACCTGAGGTGCTTAAATACTTGATTCTGTTCCCATGTAGCAAAACTAAGCCACCAATTACGGAAACTACTCGGGGTCTTATCTCTGATCAAGAACATAGGAGGTATTTTTCCTTTACCCTTTTCTGACTACTTCTTTGTGGAGAATTCATGGTGAACCTAAGAATAAGACAAAAGGGGGTCATGATTTACCTAAACTATATGCAAAAGATAAATTAGGATTAAGGCTCGATTGTTTTTTTGAAATTAGCCAACACAAAAGGTGAAATGATAAAAGTAGAAAAAATGGCTATTATTACGAAAATAACCCTCTGATACTTCCACGGAAGGCTTAAAGGATGTCTCGGCAAAAACAGCCAAATATAGGAACAAAATGATAAAAAGTAGACAAAATAAATTAAAAGGTTGTTTTTACGAAAACGGCCCTTCGGCACTCCCGAGGGAGGTTCAAAGGTTGTCTTGGCAAAACGGCCGGAATACGAGAGACAAAATAGTAAAAGGTGAAAAAAATAGTTTCTCTTTTTTTTTGAAAAATGTGGGCTGAATCCGATGGAGGTTACCTACGTATCTCACATCCGGTGAGAATCAAACCCACGTAGTTTCGTAAAATCGGGTATTTTTCTCTTTTAATTTATGAAAATTAATTTTTACACCTCACGTAAGACTACTACAAAAATCTCATTAAAAAAGGATTATTTATACTAAACTAGGAGAATGATTTTTTTTATTTATATTTATATATTATTATTTTTTATTATTATTCAGCCCAACTAATTTTCTAAAGCCGATCAACAATGCAAGCAAGCCTTCCAAATGATTTAAGAAGTAGCACATAAGTGAACATGATGGTCTCAAAGAGGATACCTGTCTTATATGAACCCGACTCCTGTGCCGAGCTTCACTAAGTCAAATGCATGTGAAGCAAATAAAGCGAACCTACTAGGGATATCCGGCATGAGGTTTGTTCTTCTAGGTTTAAATCCTATTAGAGAAGGTATCTAGATTGGCTTACTCGAGCGGACAACTCGAGCCGAGGAGGGTCAGCGTATCGGTAGCATTGCTTTCCGGCTTAGCTGGTGGTGCTCCTCGCCTAAAAGATGTGTGACTAAAAATCCTTCACCGGATGACAAGCACCTCGGCTATCTCAAAAAAAGCGCGCTATGTCAAGCAAATGCCCAAGTTTTATTTTCAAGAAGACTCAGAGGGGGTGCATGAGAAGACAGTTTATATGTACAGTTCTATAATATCAAAGCGGTAAAAAGCGAACAGGTAGCACATTAGGCACAAATAAATCGCAATATATACAAAATTAATAAAACAAAATAAAAAGTCAACATGTGCAAGCTCGAATTCTGGTTATCCCCAGCAGTGTCGCCAGAGCTGTCACACCCCTTTTCTACCCCACAAAAAGATAATGTGTTATGGAATGTGGGTTAAAGAGTTTATCCAATTAAAGTGATAACTTTGAGTAGGGATTACTTCATTTACAGAGTTGCCACTTGGAATTTTTTTTTCCGGTGTTCCAAGTCACCTTTTATTTAAATCCCTAATCAACGGAAGGTTTGACTATATTTTTATCAGTCCGCGAAAATAAAGTTCGGGTAAGGAATTCTGTTGACCGGAGAGAAGATATAAGGCATTCCCTGAGTTCCGTGGTTCTAGAACGATCACTTTATTGACTTAAAACTTGGCTTGAATTAATTTTGGACAAACTGTGATTTATATCACTTTCATGTTTTACCTATCCGCTTTTATTTCTTGATTATTAGAATTATTAAACAAAATAATTTGGATAATATTACGTTAGCATAACCACGCCACGCAAGCGAATGCGTAATCGAATAACAAAATTAATTAACTTATCGTAATTGCAGTTCGCACGCGAATCCGAAATCATGACAATCAATTATTTGTAGTACTTTTGAGAAATTACTACATTTGAGAAAATTATTTTTTTTAAAAATAATTATTAAAAGTCACTTATCGCTCTACGCAAGCGAATCCGCAATTTTAGTAAAGGATTAACTAAAACTAATGAGTATGGTATGAGGTTATTTTACTAATTTATTGAATGTTAAACATCACGCTACGCAAGCGGTTCCGTGAAGTCAAAGTGCGCATACTAATTGTCTAGCGTTTAAATTAATTACAAAAGAGACTAAGTTATAAAGTTATTTAATGAAATAAAAATCTGACTTTTATTGAGGCTATTCAATTAAATAAAAATATAAAAGTTGGTCCAACTTGTTATTTTAAAGAGTGGGCAACCTTCTTACCAAAAATAGGCCTACTTTTATTAGTATTGGCCAATTTAAAAGGGAATGTGCCAGCTATTTGGGGATTTGAACTGCTGGCCCGTTTTGGGCCACTTTGGCCATTGGGCCAGCCATTGATTTAATAAAGAATGAGGCAGCTATGTTATTAAAAATAATGGATCTGTTGTTGGATTTTATTGGTGTTGGGCTGCTAGAAATTATTTAGCCCGTAAGAGATTTCTTGAACCAAACCCCAAAACCCATACTGCTTAACAATCCAATACCTTATCTTTCTAAACTTAAACATTTGTATTTACTAAGACAAATTAAGACAAGAAAGAAGATATTTTTTAGTTTATCATATAAATATTTAGAAGTCACATGTAAAAGCTTAACTTGATAACTTACTATCCGACCCGGAATTCCTTAAAATATATATAGAAGAGCATTCGTTCTAAACAAACTTAATTTTACTACCCAATTCACTCTAATATGAATACTAACTCAACAATGATACACAACTTTTCAAGTTATAACATGTTTTTAACAACCTTTTAAAGACATTAAAACGAAGGAGGAACTTCTAAATATCCATTCTTATATTTGAACTAAAGAACAAATAAACAAAATAAAAAAAATGCTTTATCTACTCAAACACTTTACATGTATTGGAACTTATTTGCACAAAACTCTGCCAGTACAAATGAAAATGCAGGGGAACAAAGGTTATGTCAACCTTAAAGAAAAATCACTAAAAGAAAACTAGAACAAACTAGTACAATTTTATAGTCACAAAAAGAAGAAACTTGGACCAAAGAATTTCAATACAACTGCTCTTAAGCTTGAACTCCACCATACACAAATCTTCGACTTAAACTCTTAATATTTCTCTAAGCTATCGATTATCAGAGGATTTCAAATGTATCTTACATTTACTTGCTCCTCAACTAAACTATGCCATAAATCTTTCAACGTAGCTTCTAGTAACTGAAACAATAATGCACAACTTTTGAGTTTAGGAGAACTGAAACTTAAAAGAGAAACAGAGCACATATTCATGAAGTTGATCATTCATTCATCCATTTATGAGCAAAAGATCAACACAAATGTAAAGAAAACAGTTATAACACATCAATACAACGTCGCCATAACTTTATGCAACTAAGAACTAAACTATAGAATTGGAAAAATACCTAGTTGGCAGAAAAATAGAAGAAAAACAGCAGAGCAGGGAACAACAAGCCAAACTCCAGCCAAATGAAACAGCAACAACATTAAAAATAGTGAAAAACCCAGCAGTAATCAAACCCAGAAACTCAGCAACATTCAAAGGAGAAAGAAACCAAAAACGACTCCAAAACTTTATATTTTAGTAAGTTTTGCTCTCAGGAAATTCCCTAAAAAAACTCTCTAGTTTTGTGTTCTCTTTAGAGTGCATAAGCTGATGTTCAGCAAATGTGTGATCGATCTTCTGAAGTGAGCAAAGAGCAGTCCCTTGCAAATAAAGTCACTTTTTGGACACATTTTGGTTCACCAAAAGTCTGTCCAAAAAGGACTGACTTTGTGTGCTAATCAGTGTTCAAAATCTGTCCAAAAGGTGAAAAGACAGCCTGAAAATTTGCTATATCAGAAGCAAGGAAAAGAAATATCATTTCAGCCACCTACTAGTAAAAAGTAGGCTACTAGTACCCTATTTTGTGATAAAATTACCTAAATTTCAGCTTTAAACCATCAGCACCAAACTACTTGCTTAACACAAATCAAATTTAAACAAATATGGGCTGTCAAAACATAAGCAACTTTCATTGTAACTAATACTCAAACTAACTAGGCTAAATCAATTTGATTTGTGCAACTAACAATCGATCAAGATCAACGAGTCACTAACTCAAACTAAACAAATACAAACTCATCAACTAAACGATCATTATGAGCAGCTAATCAGAACACCATACTAAATACCAAACTACTAAATCACAAACACGAACTAAATAAGATTCAATGAGCAATTGAGCTGCTGTTTTTTGGCTAAGACATCTAAACTATTTGATTCAAAGAAGATACACACACTAAAAGATCATCATGAATAAGGAACATACAGAAATTTTTTAAGCTAAACCTAGGCCTAAACTAACTTCAATGAGACAGAAAAAATTGAAAAGGAAACAAGAGATAGGTGTTGTATCGAGCGATCCATTCGGCTGCCCTCAAATCTCAAAGACGACATGAACGGCAGCGAATCGACTCCTCGAGCACTGGTTTCTCAATGGAATTTGTTGGAAAAAGGAAGTCCGGCATACCAAAATTAATTCCAATTATGTCAAGGAGAAAACAGAGTTGTGGGGTCGTGCAAATGACAGAAAACGAGTCACATAGGTAGGTGCAGGTGGTGAGGCAGCGGTGGTGGACGGTAGCGGGATGGTCGTGCACGTGAGGCGGCTGTGGGTTTGTCAAGTCAGCGGTGGAGGGAATTAGTCACGACCCAAACCGATGGGCCGCGACGGGCACCAAGTACCTTACTCAAGTGAGTACCAACATAACGTACCTTTTCATGTCATACTATCATAGATAACTGAGTTGGAAGGCTTCCGTGATATAAGTAGAACACCACTTGTAATACCAGCTTATACATAAGACATACGGGCCTATAAGACCAAAATAACAACTTGTACACTGAACATTTACCGACAAGGCCATACAATCTTTTACGTACATGACATCTGTCTACAAGTCTCTAAGGATACATAATTATCATAAAGGTTGGGACAGAGTCCCGCCATACCAAATAATATACGTCTAAATTATACTAACCAAACAGGTAACTCCGAAGCAAATGGAGCGCACCAATATCTTCCGTTGAGCTGATAGCCTTCTTAGAGGGCTCTCGACCTGTCTATCGGGACCTGCGAGCATGAAATGCAACATCCCCAGGCAAAAGAGACGTCAGTACAAATAATGTACCGAGTATGTAAGGAATGAAAATCAGTAAATAATAGACATGAGAGAAACATGAAGTAAAAGACTCGACATGTACGTTTGCGTAGCTCTATGAATCATTTCCTTTTAATAATGTCAAGTATATGCGTATAAATGTCATGCCATGCATAGGTATATGTGTTCATAACATCATCAAGCCTCTGAGGGCATCCCATCATATCATTTTGGCCACTGTGCGCAAATCATCAACGTATACCAGCTGATCAGGTGGTGGTGCATATATATCGCCGTTACCTTTTTCCATATCCCATATACATATAATATACATGTATATAACTCCATCTTGTCATGGGTCAATGTACATGTATAAATGCATGAAATGCATAAGAAATACATTAATAAGATTTTCTCATAATGTCACAAAAATAATATGCCTGTTGGATAAAGTATATCAAATACGTATTTTCTGATGCCCATGAGCAGAAGATATAATAATAATTCACATGAAAAATCAAGAATATAGACACCCATAATATTTCTATGAATAGAGTCATTTATGGAAATTGTGCATTTGCTCGTTTCGTTCGTGTAGTAAAGATCATGCCAAAAGAAAGAAGGGATAACCTTAACATACCTCGAGTAGGAAAATTCCGTATGAATTTCAACATTCCCTCACCTTCGTCCTTGGCTTTGCCTTTCTGTATAGTTACCTTACCAAGTGAAGTTTGGTATTAATTCAAGATAAGTGAGTATCATTCTTGGCTTAGCATTCCATATGTCTCCATTACCAAATGGAGTTTAGTATTTATTCAAGAGAAGTGAGCATCATTCTTGGCTTTTGCATTCCATATGTCTCTATTACCAAATGGAGTTTGGTATTACTTCAAGAGGAATGAGCATCATTCTTGGCTTTTGCATTCCATATGTCTCCATTACCAAATGGAGTTTGGTATTACTTCAAGACGAGTGTGATTAGTGTAGGGATAAGTATTATGACTTCTCTTTCTATGTGTTTTCAAGGAGTGTCTTAGAATATTCCATGTGTCCTCTTAATTAATTGTCCAAATCCAAGTCATTATCAAGTCCTCCACTTGCTGCCACGTTTTTGCTTTAGTATTTATCCAAAGACTTCAATTAATCCACCACTAATTATTTATTAAGTAGGTAATGTCCTATTACCCAATAATTAACCAATTACCCACAAATTTAAGAATTATTTCCACTTACTTAAAATATTACTCACTTTTCACATACCTTATACACCTTACTATCATGGTAATGTGGTACCTTGTATGGCACTAGTCCATAAATACCGAGTATTTTAACTAGGGCCGTATTTTATCCCAAATTGCCAAACTTCGACAAAATTTATTTTATTTGATTTGCTTACCCTCTCACCTTCACGAATTTACTTATCACTTGATTGAAATAACATAATACTTATAATCCCAAGATAATCTCATTCCCGAACTTATGTTGCTTAACTTACGACAAAACTTTAACGGACGAAAAATACGGGATGTAACGTCTCATTTCTGAGCTTATATAAATTTACTTATGGCGTACTTCTACGTACGAAAACATCTCCGTATTCTGAATAAGATAGAGTTTCGGAAATTGAGTTCTAAAAAGTGAGCTCTACCACACGATCTAAAGTAAGAAGAAAGAATGACAGTCCTAAGTGCCATGTAGCCTCCTGCTTATAAGTGTGGTGCACGACACACCCATAAACAAGACTCTACTAGACACGGCTTGTAGACTCCCTAGGACAGAACTGCTCTGATACCACTTTTGTCACGACCCAAACCGATGGGCCGCGA
>AWOL01S0082977.1:28038-58946 GCA_000715115.1 Nicotiana otophora | reverse complement strand
GTACGCCAGGTTAGGTGAGGCACGGGGTGCTTGTCTCGCTCCTAGGTTCGGGGCGTGACATAATCAACCAATTTCACCCTTATAGTGATACTATAACTTAGTATAATATTATGATTCAACTTACTTTGTTGTCTTCCGTCATCTCAGTTGAAATTTCTCAAATTTTAGTTTTAAATTGTTTCTCTATTTCTCTAGAAACGATGATCAAAAAGTGTAATTTCCTTCTTGGAATATTAATTTGGTTGCCGGTTTCTTCACATCAATGTAGTAACTGCCTCAAACATCCATTATTCATGGCAGAGGAAACTTTTAAAAGCATTTATCATATTACTCTTCTGCTGCTAAATTTAAAGGCCTCAATACAGAGGTCTCACAACATAAGGGTGATTAATCTCTTCTCCACATATGAACGACAATCTATGCTTGATGAGGAAACGAAAGATAAAATTAACTCTTTTATGGAGAGAGACGTTCAGATTTACGTGAAAAATCACCCGACTCAAAGATGCAAAACACTACGACCTACCACGTAGGATTTTAAATTTAACTTTACTAGAACAATTGAGCCAAATGTACTTATTACGACATTTGTAACCTAATACGCCTTCATACTTCTCCTACTTCTACTTATTATATGAAAATTACAAGTTACTCTAACTTGCAATTTCAGAGAATGCTTCAACTAACATTGTTTTAATGACATTATGATTACAACTCAATCTCCTAATACACATGAACTAAACTGACTCAAGTAGAAAACAAAATTACTTTCAGAACAACTTGACAAAAGACTTGATGTGCGTTTTGAACTGAAATTGCTATTGCTCTTTTCTTCAGTCAAGGAGTGAAAGGATAGACTTCAACAGTCCATATGCAAGGTATTTAACTTCCCAATGCTCCGAGATCTTTGGGAGTCGTATGCGTAGTCAAACTCTCATTTACTTGACAGCCGTAAAATCATAAGGACTCCAGAAACCTTGTAACTCATATCTGCGAGATATCCTTAGGCAACAACCCTTATCGCATCAAGAGTCCTTCCTAGTAATATAGAACTGCTATAACTCTATATAAAAGTTACTGCCCTGTAAGGACATTCAACAGCTATTGTGAGAACCTGATTCTTAGCACATGTTCATTGTACACACTTATTAATCATCAAAACTCAAATCTCAATAAATTGACTCTTTTTGATGATGACAACTTCTACCATCAAATTTACCTAGAGCTTCTTTGCCATTGTTGTGCATAAAATATTTACAACCAAAGACTCTCAAGTGGGTGATGTTGGGCTTTCTTCCTCGAAGTAATTCATAGGGAGTTTTCTCAAAAATGGGTCTGACCATGCATCTATTTAACAAGTAACATACAATATTGACTGCCTCAGCCCAAAAGCTTTTAGGAAATCCACTAGCAATCAACATAGTCCTACCAATATCTTCTAGAGATCTATTCTTTCTTTCTACAACACCATTTTGTTGTGGAATTCTAAGTGCAGAGAAGTTATGTTCATGCTATGAGTGCTACAAAATTTAAGGAATTTAGAATTTTCAAATTCAATTCCATGATCTGTTCTTATACTAGACACAAAACTTTCTTGTTTATGTTGAATCATTCTGAAAATTTCAAAAAATACATCAAAGGTTTCATCCTTAGATGCCACAAACAAGGTCCATGTGTACCTAGAGAATTCATCAACAATCACAAATACATACTTCTTTCCTCCCATGCTCTTTACCCTCATGGGTCCACATAGGTCCATGCGAAGAAGTTCAAGGGGTCTGGAGGTACTAACAACTTTCTTAGATTTAAAAGATGACTTTACATGCTTACCTATGATACATGCATCACAAACCTTATCATATGCAAACTCAACTTTTGGTAACCCAAGGACCAGGTCCTTTGCTGCCAACTTATTGAGTTGAGACAGACTGCCATGATCCAGTATTTTATGCCATAGTAGTGGATAATATTATACTACACTTAAGCATGTATGATCACTCTAAGGAAGATACATAATATATATCTTGTAGACATTGTTATGTCTCTTTCCTTTAAGAATAATTTCTTTTGTATCCAGTTTTGTGATAGTACAGATTGTTGAATAGAACTTTACCTCATTACCTTTATCACACATTTGAGAGATACTAAGGAGATTATGCTTGATTACAATCACATAGTATACATCTTCTATGGCATGGGAGAGTTATTTACAACCTTTATCGGTACCAGTTATTTGTCCCTTCTTCCTATTTTCAAAGGACACACTCCCTGCTTGGAAGGTTGTTAGTGAGAGAAAATTCTTCTTTTCACCACTCATATGTCTTGAGTAGCCACTATCCATATACCAATCTTGATTACTTTGTTTCACTTTATCTTGCAACAAATATCACAAGTTAGCTTTGGGGTACCCAAATAAGCTTGAGTCCTTTTTTATTGGAAAAATGATGAGTTAAGTCTCTTTTTCTAGAAAGGCAAGACATTGAATGTATTTTTCTTATTTACCTAATCCATTTAGTTTGAACACGGGAAATGACTCTGGATTTTTATTCTACTATTAGTTGCTTAGGTAGGCCAAAGGTTTTTTGAACTGAGAATGAATTAAAGCAGGAAAAATATCTCTAAAATGTCCCACTTTTCCACAGTAAGTGCACATCTTATTATCAGAAATTCCTACATATTTAGGATCAAATCTTGGTACAAGTTTTCTGTAGCCAATTCCCAATTTATTTGTACTACAATTCTCATTCAGCCTGTTCAAGGCATTAGAGGATCTATGCCACTTGCTTAATCTGGACAGTTCATACTTTGCCTTTTCAAGGTCCTCTTGTAGTGCTTTACTCCTACTGTCAGCATCGTATAGACTCTCTTTAAGCTCTTTCAGTTCTCTTTCAGGATTGTTTTGCAAATTACTTATTATTCCCTTTCATTGACATAAACCTTTGCTCATTAAGTGGAGTTCATGGACTTGGTTCTTAAGCTGCTTAATCTGTCTTTCAAGGTCAGTTTTGTTTGATTCAAGATTTTTGAAATCATGTTTGACGCATGAAAGATTGCTTACCAACTTATCATTCCCAACACTAAATCTATCCATTTCACTCATCATGGTTACTATTATGACCATCAATTATTGTTTTAGACATAGCATGAATGTTTTCTTTCAAATTGGAGATACTTACCTGATTTGGTTTATCTTTAGCCTCTGAATCACTCATGGCCATCATTCATATTACTTATTCTTCTTCTTCTTCTGTCTCGCTTTCTTTAATTTCCATCAGTGCTAACTCAATATTTTTATTTCTATAATCATCTTCCAGAGTCCTCCATATGTCATGGGCAGTGATGCAGGAGAACACCTTATAGAGAACATTTCTTGGCCGACTCCTATAAAGGAGGTCCTTTGATTTAGCATTTTTCTGGATTAACTGGCGATCCTCAGCATTATATTCTTCCTCTCTTTTGATGCTCTTGTTTCCATTGTTGTCCATCATTATAGGTATAATTGGCCCATGATTGACAATTATCCATAGGTCAAAAGCAGTTTCCTAAAGAAATACTTCCACACGCATCTTTCATTCATCATAGTGGTGTCCATCAAAAGGAGGGGGTCTTCCAATATGCATCCCTAACTGTATGGGAGGTTTAGCCTCAATGAACTCATGTGAGTCAATTACCGCATAAAGATTGATAGCCTCATCTTCTTTCTCCTTCTGTTTATCACTTCCACTATCTTCATATGCTACTAGGAAATCTTGTTTCATGGCCTTAGTGAATCCCTTTCCTAGAATTTTGCTTTTTTATGCCGAGCTCCTTTAACTTATCCCTTTTTTCTTACTCAACTCTTTCTTTCTTCTATTCAATTTCCCACATTGGACAGTCTTTGACTATGTGATCCAGCTTGTTATACTTGTAGCATCCATCATATGAAGACTTGTCAATCTGCTTAGGTTTGCTATTGATTTCTATCTTTGGTGTATTTTTGGAGTTCTTTAATGACTTTTTGAACTTAGTAAACATTGCCATGTCCAAATCATCATTGTCAGACTCATCTTCTTCGGTAGCTTAAGAACCAGCACCTTATCTCTCTTTGGTTCTTCCTTGCATAGTTTCAACTTTCTAATCTCATGAGTTTTTAAGTTTCCAATCAACTCATCAAGTGATTTTTTGTCCAACTCCTTTGCTTCCTGAATGGCTGTGACTTTTGATTCCCATGAGGCAGGGAGAATCCTTAGAACTTTGCAAACCAGTTCTTCAAAGGTAAACACCTTTCCCAACGGCTTTAGTTTATTTGTTTTTATAGTAAACCTGGTCATCTTCTCTTGAATAAGCTTAGACTCCTTCATAGCGAAAAACTCATAGTTTCTTATGAGCAACTCAATTCTTGATCTCTTCACCTGATTTGTTCCTTTATGAGTATTTGATGTGCATCCTGGATTTCCTTCACGTTGGAGCAACAGATATCCCGGTATACTCATCAGGACCAAGTCAACAAGTGAGAATTTTCTCGGCTTTGGCATTCTTTTCAATCATCCCGAAGTCAGCTGCCACAAATTTAGAGGGGTCCTTGGGAATAGTTTCATTTTTCCCATTTAGCTTGGTTGGAAGTCAATGGTCCTTGATTTACTATAGTCCATAGTTCAGAGTCCTCAGCCGTTAGAAAATCCTCTATTCTTGCCTTCTACCAACTGTAGTATTTTTCATTGCACTGAGGTGGTATATAAGTAGTTGACTGTCCTTCATTGATTCCAAGTTGAGCACTAATTTTCTTGCAAGATGTCTCTAGGTGTTAACCACGTTTAAGAGAACTTGTTTTGATACTAACTGTTAGTTTGAGTGTCTTCCTAAACTACTAAAGAACCTAATTCTTTACCTTACTCGTTACACGTAAATAAACTAAACAGTAAAATAAAAATATCAATTTTATGTGTAAAATTACCTGGCTCAAAGGTGCAAAAACCACAATCTATCATGAAGGGTTTTAACTACAACTTCACTAGAATAACTGAGCCAAATATACTGATTACAACACTTGTAACCTAATACGCATCCACACTTCTCCTACTTCTACTTATTGTATGAAGATTACAAGTCACTCTAACTTGCAAATTCAGACAATACTTCAACTAACATTGTTTGAATGACATCATGATTACAACTCAATCTCCTAATACACATGAACTAAACTGACTCAAGTAGAAAAGAAAGTAACTTTCAGAACAACTTGACAAAAGACTTGACTCGCGTTTTGAACTAAAATTGATATTACTCTTTTCTTCAGTCAAGGTGTGAAAAGATAGTCTTCAACAGTCCGTAGGCAAGATATTTAACTTCCCAATGCTCCGAGATCTTTGGGGGTCCTACGCATAGTCAAACTCTCATTTACTTGCCAGCCCTGAAATCATAAGGACTCTAAAAATCTTGTAACTCGTATCTGCTAGATATCCTTCGACAACAATCCTTATCGCATCAAGAGTCCTTTCCAGCGATATCGGACTGCGGTAACTTTGTATAAAAGTTACTGTCCTGTAAAGACCTTCAACAACTACTGTGAGAACCTGGTTCTTAGCACATGAACACACACTTGTTAATCATCAAAACTCAAATCTCAACAAGGACACATAATGGAGAAGTTGAAGTCATTTGGGCTTCTTCTTTTCATGGACCACCAACCATGCTCTGCTGGTATGGATTGTTAAACTTGTTAGTGCCGGAAGCGTTCTGAGAGCCAACAGTAAACATAGATGGCGAAGGAAGCTATTTATTACAAAAAGATTTTCAACCAAGGGAATACAATTGTTACCGCAACTTGCCGAGCGATTTGGGCTCTTGAATAAATCTAATCAACATATCCTATTCTTGGGTATCCTTTGTTTGATTATGAGGTTGAAGTGGACGTTAACGTGCATTTATGGTGCAGTTCTTTATGCCAAAATGTTTATGCGGCTCCGTCGACTTACTTATTTGCATAGAAAAGAAATATTGGGAAATGGAATTACTTAATCCAATAGGATTAGAATTGTTGTGGGCTTTCATGGAACAAACATCATTATTGTGGCATTGGATGCCTTTTGTTTATTGCTTCATACCCATGTTTTTCAATTACTATATTTTATTGGAAAAACCCTGCTTGCTGAAGTTAATAGTTTACCAAAAACTTTGAAGTTTGTTATGTGTAAAGATCGGACGTTAATGTTATTTCAAGGAGATTTTAACCTAAATTGTCCCTTATATTTGAGGTTAGGTTTAACTTTATCCCTTAAATATACATCTTAGCACATATCACCCCTTAAGTATATCAAACATTGAGCAATTTTGGTCTACTTAACAGAAACACAAACAGGAACAAAACAACTAACGGACTAACCATGTGAAACCCACCGGTTAAAAAAGACTTGCAACGCAAACCCTTTCCCCTTGGGTTTCTCAAATTTGAGTAGCAATGGAAGAGGTTGTTACTATATTATGGTAAAACCCAATTCATCAAACATTAATGATAAGTGCACTTACATATAGTCTCTCTCTTTTCTTTCCGGTGCGTGTGTGTGTTTTCTTAATGTATGTGTATTCTGAGAAACAACCGGCTAATTCTTTCAAAGAATTCTCTTTGACAGGTTGGCAACATATGTCTACTATATCTTTTGACACAAGCAAACTGTTACATGAATTGATATATATATATATATATATATATATATATATATATATATATATATATATTATTAGAGCCCCAAACTTCAATGGCACGTGCCTCTCTGCGATGCAAAAGTTCACACCGCTATTGATTTTCAACATGGGCAAGCAAGAGAATATTACCATCACCCGTTCTATTGTAGTCAACCGGAGTTTTCTTCAGGCTCTCATCATCTATGTGACCTAGAACTTGAATTAGGTTGCCTTTGGAAATGAGTTGAAGCAGAACTAGATAAAATTAACTACAACAAATAAATATCAATGACAGAGATGCTGATGAGCTATAATCTCGTGTTTTAGTCGCTTATTACACTCTAATTTACTGCACTTTTATTGTATTTGAGCTTTAATCGCTAGTGTTTTGTACTTATTGTGTGTTTTATGCTTTGTAGGAGTAAGTCTGAGCTATGTAGATATTACAGAATGAATTCGAGTGATTTGAAGGTTTGAAGTCTGAGTAAATTCCCAAGGGATTAAGCTGGGATCGTGTTTGGGGGTCGAAGACCACATCTGGATATCAAAAAGCAAGAAAAATTCCGTACTCTGAGAAACGTCCACTGCCGCTGAGCGTGGGGTGGTACGTGAGGCGCCGCGGCTGCCCATTTTCTTGTTGTCTGTCAGAAATCAACTCTGTGGATTTTCTCACTAATGCCCCGCATGGTGCGTCACCCCATGCGGCACGCTTGTGTAACTTTTACGGAGTGAAAGTCCTATTTCGGCTAGGAGAAGGTGGTTTCATCTAGGCCCGACCCTACTTAGTATAAATACATGGAAAAATATTATTTTTGGGACTTTTGACATATTGGAGACCTAAGGAGGATAAGGAGGAGTTGGAGAAGCAAAAGTACAAGGAGTTCATCATTCAATCCTCACTCAAGACCCGAGTTTGGATTGTTTTATGTTTTCCTTTACTTTAAACATATTTGTGATGAATTTCTCCATATACATGGAGTAAATCCCTTTAGCGTTTGATGGATTTGGTGTATTGATATTTATTTGTGGATTATAACTCTAGTTTTATGTATTGAAACATTTTTGGATGATTTAATTATTGCATATATATTCACTAGTTCATGTAATCGAGAAAGGCATAACTTGTGATATCTTTGCATTATATTGTTGGTTGAGTTCATTAATTCTTATTAGTAATAGAAAGAGGTTAGTTGAATCATTGATTAAACATAGTTAGGAGGATAATCGAGAGAGGTTCTCCTAAAGACCAATCCACTATGCATTCTTGCATATCTTCACGTGCTTAAATTGGTTCATCTTGGGAGGTTAGAACTTAATCGAGAGAGACGTTTTTGCTGAATGTTTGAACTAATAATTGAGTTAATTCGAGAGACTCACTTGAATATTAGGAGCGAATTATCTAGAGTTATATCCCAAACAATTATCTTGTACCTATCCTATCAAAACCCTATATTCTCCCACTGATATCTTTCTTTGCTTATTCCTTATTTCGATTATTATTAGTCAATAGCTTTAGACTCTTAGTTAATTTTAGTTAGAAATTATGTAAATCTCAATTGTTGATATTCTTGGATAACAATCAAGCTATAAACTACGAGAATACTATTTAAATCCAATCCATGTGAATACGATATTATACTATACTATATTTGATTAGCGAGCATAATTAAAGTGCGTGTTTCGAGCTTGTCAAATTTTGGCGTCGTTGCCGGGGATTTGCAATCAATAGTATTTGAAATAGTTTGTAGTGCTAATTCAGGAATTTTTCCTTTTTTTATTTTTATTTTATTTTTCCCTTTTTACATTTGGTGTTCATTGACGTTGCACAGGTTATAGGTTTAGATTGGTGCATGACTCGAGCTTCTGCGAAAGAAGTGCTACCATATGAGCCTGAAATAGAAAAACAACTACGACATTTGAGGAAGGAAAGAAATCTCACCGAGACATCAGAAGAGGTTGGGCAATCCTCAACCAAAGAAGATTTGGCTGGAAACGGTGAGGATAATGTGGATTTGGCTGTGAGAGAAGCATCCCAATGACGAGAACAAGCTGCACGACACACTGAGGAGGTAGCGATTAGAGATGCACAAATTATCTAAGAAGAAGAGAGGGGTCTCAGACTTAATCAACATCAACCCTTGCCTGGGAAACTACTTGGCGATTATGCTAGACCGATCTACAATCAAGGATTATCTAGTGTTCTACCACCTCCAATTGTAGATAATTATTTCGAGTTGAAGCAAGGGTTACTTCAAACCCTTCAAAACTGTTGTGTCTTCAAAGGGAAGATGAACGAAGATCCAAACAATCATCTAATGGACTTCGAGGAGATTATGAACATTTTTCAATACAATTGTGTGCCACAAGATGTAGTTTACTTAAGGGCATTCCCCTTCCCACTTAAAGATGTTGCAAAGCAGTGGCTTCAAAGCTAACCTAATGGATCGATTCGAAAGATGATCAGAAGATTTCGTGACAAATATTTCTCATCAGCTAAGACGGGAAAGTTTAGAAGAGAAATCCATAACTTTTTCCAGAAAGATACTGAGACTGTGTTTAAAGCTTGGCAGAGGTTTAAGGGAATAGTTAGAAAGTGTCAACATAGCGGAATTGAACTCTGGATGCAACTCTAGGACTTTTGGGATGGATTGACACAGGCCTCACGTAGAACATTGAGCAATGGAGTTGGAGGCCCTTTGATGAAGAAGACTCCAGAGGAGATAGTCACAATTTCTGATAAGTTGTCTGAAGATGCAGATCAGTGGCCTTATGAGAGTGCTGAAAGAAGAAGATCGATAGGTGTTCACCAGGTTGATGCTAACACATCTATGCAGGTACAACTTGATGCTATGGCTAAAGAAATACGGAAGCTGACCTTAGCTACAATACAAAGTGAGCCTCATGCAACTTGTGATATATGTGGAAGAGGACATCCTACTCATAAGTGTCAAGACTCAACTGAGGAAGTGAATGCTGTGGGAAATTATAATGCAATGGGTCAGAGGCACCCCGGTGTTTCATGGTGTTCACCTGGAGGTACTGCAAATGCGTGCCAACAAAATAACTCTAGACCTCAGGGACAAGGAGCTACAGTCTTCCAAAATCAGCAGAGGCAACAGTTTCAACCTCAACAGTCCAATCAACCTGGTCTAGAAGATCTAATGAAGGCCTTCATTATCAAGACAGATGAGAGGTTGGACGCTCACAGGGCAACTATCAAAGAATTGGGCATTAGGTTTTGAAACTTAGAGAGACAAGTGGGACAGATTGCAACAATATTATCTGAGAGAGCCCTAGGTACTCTGCTAGCTGATACTAAGAGAAATACCAAAGAAACAGTGAATGCTATGACCTTGAGAAGCGGGAAAGTGTTGAAAAATACCACTCTAATCCAAAAAGAGGTGGTACTTGAAAAGGAAAGTGGGAAGCAGCTGAAGAATGATATTGACAAGAAGAAGAAAGGCAAGAAGGGAGCTGACAAAAAGAAGAAGGAGGGAACTTCGAGAAGGGATGAATCTAATAAGAGCGAGCATATGCCCGCTCTATCTTTTCCTCAAAAGCTATACAGATAAAAGCTGGACAAGCAATTTGAGATATTTCTGGATATGCTGAAACAGGTTAATGTAAATTTTCCATTCACAGAAGTGCTCTCCCAAATGCCAGCTTATGCCAATTTCTTGAAGGAGATCCTGACAAAGAAGAGGAAGATAGAAGATACCTCGGTGGTCAAGCTCACAGAGCATTGCAGTGCGATATTGCAAAATAAACTCCCACAAAAGTGTGGAGATCGAAGGAGTTTTACTATACCTTGCTCTTTAGGCTCTATTAATTTTGATAAATCTTTAAGTGATTCTGGTGCCTCAATTAACTTAATGCCTCTATCTATTTACAAGAAACTGGTGAAGAAGATTGGAGAGATAAGGTTAGTGCCAATATCTTTGCAGCTGGCAGACCAAACGACTCTAATACCCGAGGGGATAGTGGAAAATGTCTTAGTTCGGGTAGATAAGTTCGTATTTCCTGTAGATTTTATAGTAGTGAATATGGAGGAGAACATGGAGGTCCCCCTCATCTTAGTAAGACCATTCTTAGCAACGGGTAGAGAAATATTAGATATACACGAGAGAAAGATCATGCTCAGAGTAGGTGAGGAGACTGTAACTTTCGAGATGAATGTAGAAACGAGGGTGAAAAAGGAGAAGCCAGCTGCAAATGTTGAGTGGAAAGTGAAGGGCTCAAAAGAGAAGGTTGCGGTGAGTGAGAGAGATAAGTGTGGGGTGCATCCCAAGAAGGCGGAGAAGAAGCTGTCTGCATGGATGTACACATTAGTTCGAAGGCGAGGAATGGATCCCGATTAGATATTCAGGGAAGTTTCCTTTACCTTATACTTTTTAATTGTGTGTCATGGGGATATGTCACAACTTAAAGTATGGGGTGGGAGAAAATTGTATGTTGTATATATATATATGTGTTAGTTTAGTTTTTGTTTTAGTAGTTAGAGATATAAAAAAATTTAAAAACATAATTTTTTTAAAATTTTCGATTTTTCCCGATAATGGATATGACTGATAGGTTTCTTGAGGGATTAAAGTCAAAAGAAAAAAGACAAAAAGTTTTTTTGGTTAGGTAGTGTAATAATTACCCTTTGGTTTTTCTTTGTACCGCGGTTCTTTTCCAATGGTTTTATTTGAGCTGGGTGTAGTTAGTTTTTATTTTTTTAGGAGTAGGAAACCTGGTGCTATGATTTGAATGGAAGGCAATATCTCTTGACTTTATTATGCCTTGAGAATAGTAAGTGCATTAGTTGTGACACTGAGGCTCAGTTTTTGACTCTTGTAATAAGTACCGTAATATGTATGATCTTAACTTTGCTTAACTGCTTTGACTAGAGTGTCTTGATAATCCAATCTTGAATGAGTTATGTGCCATGTGTGTGCGAGATTTTATGTTATTCTGTGCATTGCATTTGATGTCTAGAACTTGGCCCCTGTATTTGCAAAGTGAAATAGTAGTTTTATTCAGTCTTGGAAGTGATATAGGCATTTCTTTGTTGAGCCAGTTATATGCTTTTACCCACCTAATTGTTATGTATCCTAGTTAATCCCTTTAAGCTTGCAATCTGGTTTCCTTGGCAACCACATTACAAGCCTTACCCATTTGTTTGAATTGACCATGTATTTGAACCTTTTACCTCTCGTGAGCACTTGAATTTGTTATGAACTTTTTAAAAGTTGAAGTGTAGGGTGGTTGTCTTGACTTTTGAGTGGAACTAATTAAATAAGGAGAAATGTGCACTGTATTGAAAAGTAAGAGCCACTTGAATTGAAAGACAAAAGAAAAAAATTGCTGTATTGTTATGCAAAATATTCTTTGATCGTGATGACTCTTGATGTTATTGTGCTTAAAGAAGTAGGGAGTTAATGTATATTGATTGTGAGGGTGAAGTTATGGTTTGACATAAGTGTGGGGCTTTGAATTGTTAATGTATATGTATTAAAGTGCTTAGGGAGGTGTAGTCACTCTTATATCCAGATGTATCCTATTCATCCCACAGCCTACATTACAACCAAATGAAGTCCTACTTGATCCTTGACTAAATGAGCTTAATTAGTATAGTAGTACACTACGGTCAAGCCTATGGTGCATCTTTTGTGGCATATGAATGTTGTTTCTGAGAATGAGCGAATTATTTCTATCTTGAGTTCCTAATTGTTCTTAATTTTCATTGTGTGTGGAAGTACTCTCTATTGTTGCGTGACGGAACTTGATTCATGAAGGAAAGGTAATGTCATTGACCTCTGTGTTAGAGTAAGTGGGCGGGTTATAAATAATGCGTGGTGCTTTTGAGTCAAATCTTGAGGCTAGGATGTTACAATATTGTACTTAATCTGTTTTAAATATTCTTGGTGTGGTGAGTTATGAGAGTTGTTTAAAAAGGTCGTGTCTATGTGAATTATAGTTTGATTGCTCGAGGACGAGCAATAGTTTAAGTGTGGAGTATTGATGGTAGGCTAAAATCTCATGTTTTAGTCGCTTATTGCACTCTAATTTACTGCACTTTTATTGTGTTTGAGCTTTAATCGCTAGTGTTTTGTACTTATTGTGTGTTTTCTGCCTTGTAGGAGTGATTTCGAGCTATGTAGATGTTACAGAATGAATTTGAGTGATTTGGAGCTTTGCAGTCTGAGTAAAAGCCTAAGGGATTAAGCCGGGATCGTGTTCGGGAGTCGAGGACCACATCTGGATATCAAAAAGCAAGGAAAATTCCGTACTTTGAGAAAAGTCCACTATTGCGGTGCGTGGGGCGCTGCGGCTGCCCATTTTTTCTGCTGTCTATAAGAAATTAACTCTTTGAATTTCCCCACTAGTGCCCTGCATGGCGCATCGCCCCATGCGACGCGCGGGCGACACGCCTGTGCAATTTTTACACAGTGAAATCCTATTTCGGCTAGGAGAAGGTGGTTTCGTCTGGGCCCGACCCTACTTAGTATAAATACATGGAAAACCATTGTTTTTGGGACTTTTGACATATTGGAGACCTAAGGAGGCTAAGTAGGAGTTGGAGAAGCAAAAGCACAAGGAATTCATCATTCAATCCTCACTCAAGACCCGAGTTTGGATCGTTTTATGTTTTCTTTTACTTTAAACATATTTGTGATGAATTGCTCCATATCTATGGACTAGTTCCCTTTAGAGTTTGATGGATTTGGTGTATTCATATTTGTTTGTGAATTATAACTCTAGTTTTATGTATTGAAACATTTTTGGATGATTTAATTATTGCATCTATATTCACTAGTTCATGTAATCGAGAGAGACATAACTTGTGATATCTTTGTATTATATTGTTGGTTGAGTTCATTAATTCTTATTAGTAATCGAAAGAAGCAAGTTGGATCATTGATTAAATCTAGTTAGGAGGATAATAGAGAGAGGTTCTCCTAAAGACCAATCCTATTACGACCCAATTTTTCTATAGGTCGTGATGGCGCCCAACGTTACCGCTAGGCAAGGCAACAATGAACTAACCGCGTGATTACTCTTTTTAACAATTTAGAAATGGTTTATTTTTAGTTATTAGATAAATAAGAAGTGAAAAACTAAATAACTTAGGAAATAGATAGCTTTAAAAGCAAATAAGATGAAGTAAATAATCAAAAATCACCAAGTGTCTGCTAGCATAATCTCCAAGACTTGGTGTCACAAGTGTATGAGCTACTAGTAGAATATATAAAAATGCTACACTACTATCTGAAGTGAAATAGACAGAAAGTAAAAAGCAAAAGAAAGACTTCGGGTGCTGCAAAACGGGCTCGGAAGACAGCTTACTGCAATGTCTCGTGGAGGCAAGAGTGTGTGCCGGGATGATAACCAGATGCACCTGCCTCAGATCCTGCACGATTGGTGCAGAAGTATAGTATGGGCACATAAACAACATGTACCCAGTAAGTATCTAGTCTAACCTCGAATAGGTAGTGACGAGGGGTCAACTTCGACACTTACTATGGGCTAATAATAAAATACCGAAATTATGATTAAGCATGGGCTACATAAATGAAACTGAAACTCAATAACCAGAAATAAATAAACAACTCTTCCACTAATAGTAAATCCCAAATCAATTTCCATTATTTAATAATTAAATCTCTCAAGTCAATGAAACAATATCAAGTATAATTGGGCTCTCAGTATTATTACGCATGAATTATGCTGAGGTCGTACGACCCAATCCAAAATATAAGTATATATAATGTGCACTGCCGAGGGTTGAACGGTACGAACCATAGATGCATCTATTCTACTACCGAGGAGTTTGGTCCTCTCCACAAGAAGAGAGGATACGTTATAAACATCTGATTTAAAGGTTATTATGAGGCCAATATACAAAGAAGCACAAATTCCTACTAATGGTCAAATAACCCGCCACAACTCAAGTAAATGATATTCAATCCTTTAAATTTTCCGTTATTAGTTCCAATAAAATTTAAGCACTTTAATTAACAAGTATGGTGCAAACATTACAAGCATTTCATGATTTGGGTCCTAAACTACCCGGACATAAGCATAATTGGTAGCTACGCACGGACTCTCGTCACCTCGTGTGTACGTAGCCCCCACATTTAGGAGCACATATTAATTCAAATCACCTATGAGGTAAATTCCCTCTTACAAGGTTAGAAAAGAGACTTACCTTATCTCAAAGTTCACTTTCCGGTCCACAACTACGCTTTAAATCCTCAACAAGGTGCCAAACGACTCGAAACTAGCCAAATGTTATATAAAATAATCAATACATGTTCAAAATTTTATTTTCTAACTATTAGAGTAATTACCCAACCCCAATTGAAGAATTTCTAAAATTTACCCCCGGGCCCACGTGCCCGGATTCCGAAAACTTTCAAAGAAATTTGTTACCCATAACCTCACGAGCTCAAATATATAATTTTCACTAATTTCCATAACCATTTTCGTGGTGAAATCCCATTTTTATCAAAATTTAGGTTTTTCATCTAAACCCATAATTTCACAAATTTACATGTTAAACATCTGCCCATAATCTACGTATTAAACTCACATTGGGTAGGAATTACTTACCTTCAATAGCTAGGTTGAAATCCCCCTCTTTGAAGCTCCAAAATCGCTCAAGGGTGTAGTAAATGAACCCAAAAATGGCTTAAGTCCTGATTTAAAACACACTGCCCAGCTGCCCCCTTCTTCACGAACGAGGAAAGGGCTCCGCATTCGTGAAGGCAAAGCTCCTCTTGCCCAGAAAAATTCCCTACACAAACACAGCCGGGACCTCGCAACTGCAGAGGCTTACCTGGCCTACCCTACGCGAACGCAAGGGCTCCTTCGCGAACGCGAAGGGTAATAGCTACCGACCCTCCCCAGGCCCTTCCTTCTATGCGAACGCGAGAGGGCCTTCGCGAAAGCGTAGGCCTGGGATCTCAAAGCTCCACCAACGTGGCCTCCTAATCATGAACGTGAAGGGCAGATTGCCCCACTGCCCAAATCCTTTATCGCGAATGCGTGGGTCTCTCCGCGTTCGAGAAGAAGGAAACCAGAACTGGAATTTCTGGTTTTTCTAACTTAGCTCCGGGCAGTCCGAAACACACCCGAGCTACTCGGGACCCCGTCCAAATGCACCAACAAGTCCACAAACATAATACAGGCCTGCTCGAACTTTCAAAACGCATAAAACAACAACAAAACCAATAATCACACTCCAAACCCAAATTGAATCAAGTTATGAACTTCAAGTTTCCAAATCGCTCCGAACGCGCCGAATCATACTTAGACTACTCGGAATAACACAAAATTTTGCGTGAAAGTCTTAAATTACCATACGGAGCTATTCCCGATCTCGGAATCCCAATAGGACCTTGATAACACCAAAACCTACTCCAAACCAAATTTAAAGAACTTTAAAACCTTTAATGATCCAACTTTCACTATTAAGCGCCGAGATGCTCCCGGTTCATCCAAAACCCGATACGAACATACGACCAAGTTCATAATCATCATACGAACCTATTGGAATCATCAAATCTCAATTCCGAGGTCATTTTCTTGAAGCGTTGACCAAAGTCAAACTTAGCTCTTTTTACCAACCTCAAGGAATCAAGTGTTCCGATTTCAACCCGAACCCTTTCAAATCCAGAACTAACTGTAAGTTACAGTCCCATAATTTTACCTAAAAACTAGAACTTCGTGGTGTCGGGTAGAATTACTGGGGAGTAAAGGAAATATTACTCACGCTGTGTAGACACTACCGCACCGCACGCTGCCCTGCCCCATGCGGCGCTTTTGTGGCGATTTCCAGAACACTTCGTAAAATCATTTCTGGGCACATTTTCCACTGCCACGCCACGCCCCGCGACGCCCCATGCAGTGTGGCTGTGCTAATTTTGAGTTTTTATAACCCGACCCCCATTTCATTTATCTAGCCTAAGGGTTCATTTTTGGGAGATTTTTTGGTATTTTATAGAGAGGGGAGAGCGATTCTAGAGAGAAGAAAGGGAGGACTAAGGATTTCACTACTCTACCTTGAATTAAACCTTGAAATTTCATCAAAGGGTTGCTAGGGATTCAAAGAGGTAAGAATTTCTTTCCCCAATTCTTCAATTTCGAAATTTAACTAGAAATGGGTAATTAGTAAGATAATATTTGGGCATGAGAGTTGTCCATCTTGCATGCATGTGTTATCAAAGGGGTGTAAGAAGATTGTTGAGCTAAAAATGGTAGATAATGGGTTTGGGATGATGGAATCCTCCATAAAAGGACCTTGTAACCTTAATGCACACGTAGTGTTTGATAAAATGCTCAAATAAGCTAGATCCATGATCATCTTCCTAATTTTGGTTTAATTTGTTACATTTCTAAAATAGATTGAAGTTGCTAAGATTTCCAAAATATTTTAGAGTGTAAGGAAGATCAAGTGAGGTATGTTGGCTAAACTCCCCTCTTAGAATTGAATCCCACGGTATTCATATAACTTATGTAAGTCCCAAGTGGTTCACTATAAAAATTGGCTATTTCGAATGAGTTGTGTTGAAAAATATATGTTCAATATGTATACCAAATGCTTTTATCATGTTATGTTATCATTTGAGAATGTGTTCAAAGTATGAGTTGTGCATTAAAAATATTTCGACTTCAAGTCAAGTCCAAACGAAGGCTATTATGCCAAATTTTGTGAAAAGTCTCTATGTGCCTAAGACTCTTAAGTACTCACATGTGTACTAAAAACATTGATTTGAAATTCCTTGTTGTTTATGATGATGATGATGATGTTTGAAAGTAAAAAAGGTGAGCATGCAATATTAAATATGACCGATGTGCCAAGAATGATTTTATAATTGTGGCCACTACTACCAATGAAATGAAAAGATGTGAAAGAAGTATGAAATGAGATGATTGGTATAAAAAGGATGATGTCTTGAATGAGACGGACTAGCCGATCGGGTCGTGATCGGAAGCCATGCCGCACACATGGTGGTAATTGTGCCAAAAATTATAATTTTGGTCGATGTCTCAAATGAGACGTCCTAGCTGATAGGGTCGTGATCGGACTCCGTGCTAAAAGTAAAGTGGTATTGGTATTGTGAAGGGTGGTATTATTAGTACTAAAATCTCCCAACTTAAGATATGAAAATTAATTTGAACATTGTCTTGATCCTAATTTGAGGTTAGATGTTGTTTGAGTCTTCCACTGAAATTATGATTAATCTTACTTATCATTCTATTGAGAGGGTGTTTTGTCAATCATACTAGTACTATTCCATATGTACTAACATCCCTTTAGCCGGGGGTGCTGCATCTTCAATGGATAAAGGTGGTTCTACAGTAGGAGACATTGATAAGTGATAACAGTACACCCTCTTCCCAGCTGATTTGGTGAGCCCCACTTCATTATGGGGTCATGTATCTTTTGTTCGTATGTATTGTGTTTAAGGTATAATCGGGGCCTTGTTGCCGAAATTATAATAGCACTCTTCTGTATCTATTAGAGGCTCCGTAGACATAGTGTGGATCGTATATTGGTGCTGGGGAAGTCAAACGAGTTATTTTGTGTTTGAATTACTTATTCTACTCAGACTATGAAAGATGTGTGTGTAATTTGAGACTTTAAATGAAGTAACTAATGGTATTTAATTGGTATTGTATATATGGACTCCTTAATTAACGAAAACATGTATTCTTTGTATTCATAAGTGATGTGGGTAGAAAGTATCTAACAGGGTTGCTTGACCGGGTTCTCTCGGTTGAGTGTCGGTCGTGTTCCCGGAGTTCGAGGCGTGACACTAACCATCCCCGCAAGTCATAAAACAGTAAAAGCACATACAGTGAGTAGTATTTAGGGGAACGAGGATCTATAAGGCAAAACGATCGATCGGGTCGTTACATTCTCCACCTCTTAAACAAACGTTCGTCCTCGAAAGGGTCTAGAATCATACCTGGAGTGCATAACAAGTATGGATATCTGCTCCGCATATCCTCCTCGGCCTCCCAAGTCGCCTCCTGGACTGGTTGGCCCCTCCACTGAACCTTTACCTCAGAAATCTTCTTGGACCTCAACTGGCGAACCTGCCTATCAACAATGGCAACTGGCTCCTCCTCATAACCCAGGCTCTCATCTAGATGGACCGTGCTAAAGTCTAAAATATGCGACCTGTCGGCATGATACCTCCGGATCATAGACACGTGGAAAATCGGATGAACTCCCGCTAGACTGGGAGGTAAAGCAAGCTCATAAGCAACCTCCCCAACTCGTCTCAACACCTCAAATGGGCCTATAAACCTTAGGCTCAACTTGCCCTTCTTCCCGAACCTCATGATTCCCTTCATCGGCGAGACCTTCAGGAGAACTTTCTCGCCCACCATAAATGACAAAACATACGCCTTCTGGTCAGCGTAACTCTTCCGTCTAGACTGTACTGTGTAAAGTCGTTCCTGAATCAACTTTACTTTTTCCAAGGCATCCTTCACCAAATCAGTACCATATAACTTAGCCTCGCTGGGCACAAACCATCCGATGGGTGAACGACATCACCGACCATATAGAGCCTCAAATGGAGCCATCTCGTTGCTAGACTGATAGTTGTTTTTGTAAGCAAACTCGGCCAAAGGCAAGAATCGATCCCACTGCCCTGCAAAGTCAATCACACATGCTCTGAGCATATCCTCCAGGATCTGAATTATCCACTCCGACTTCCCATTGGACTGTGGATGAAAGGCTGTGCTGAGCTCTACACGGGTCCCCAACTCGCTATGTACTGCTCTCCAGAAATGCAAAGTAAACTGAGGGCCTCTATCTGATATGATGGAAACGGGCACACCATGCAACCCAACTATCTCCTGAATATAAATCTGGGCCAACCTCTCTGAAGTATACGTAGTCACAACCGGAATGAAGTGTGCCGACTTGATCAACCTGTCGATAATGACCCAAACTGCATCAAACTTCCACAAGGTCCTCGACAACCCAACAACTAAGTCTATAGTAATGCGCTCCCATTTCCACTAAGGTATAGTCATCTGCTGGAGTAGGCCACTTGGCCTCTGGTGCTCATACTTAACCTGCTGGCAATTTAGACACCTCGCAACATACTCAACTATGTCCTTCTTCATTCGCCTCCACTAATAATGTTACCTCACGCTGCGATATATCTTCGTAGCACCTGGAGGACTAGTATACCGAGAATTATGTGCCTCCTCTAGAATCCTCTCTCTCAGCCCATCAACATTAGGAACACATAGACGACCCTGGAGTCATAGAACACCATCCTCGCCGACAATAACCTCCTTGGCACCACCCTATAGTACCGTCTCTCTGAGAACCAACAAGTGTGGATCATCAAACTAATGAGCCTTGATCTGCTCCAATAGTGAAGACCGGGCAACGACACATGCAAGAACTTGGCTGGGCTCTAAAATATCCAACCTCACAAGTCTGTTGGCCAAGGACTGAATGTCCAAATCCAATGGCCTCACCTCCGCTGAAATGAATGCCAAACTACCCATACTCTCCGTCTTTCTGCTCAAGGCATCCGCAACTACATTCACCTTGCCCGAATGATAAAGGATGGTGATATCATAGTCCTTTAGTAACTCAAGCCTCCTGCGCTGCCACAAATTGAAATCCCTTTGCTTGAACAAATGCTGCGAGCTATGATGATCGGTGTAAACCTCACAGGATACCCCATAAAGATAATGCCTCAAGATCTTAAGAGCATGAACAATCGCGGCCAACTCCAAATCATGTACAGGGTAATTCTTCTCGCGGGGCTTCAATTGACGCGAAGCATATGCAATAACTCGCCCCTCCTGCATCAATACACAACCCAAACCAATGTGTGAAGCATCGCAATACACAATATATATCCCCGAGCTGAAAGGCAACACTAAAACCGGTGCTGAAGAGAATGCAGTCTTGAGCTTCTGAAAGCTCACCTCACAATTATCGGACCATTGGAATGGAGCACCCTTCTGGGTTAATCTAGTCAAATATGTTGCGATAGATGAGAAGCCCTCCACAAATCGACGATAATAACCTGCTAACCCTAAGAAGCTCCTGATCTTGGTCACTGTGGTGGGCGAGGCCAACTCTGAACTGCCTCGATTTTCTTGGGATCAACCTTAATACCCTCGCCCGATACAACATGTCCCAAGAATGCTATAGAATCTAGCCAAAACTTACACTTATAGAACTTAGCATATAGCTTCTGTTCCCGCAAGGTCTGAAGCACCACTCTCAAATGCCGCTCGTGTTCCTCTATGCTGCACGAGTAGATCAAAATATCATCAATAAAGACAATGAAAAATGAATCAATATATGGCCTGAACACCATGTTTATCAAATCCACGAATGCCGCTGGGGCGTTAGTCAAACCGAAGGACATTACTAGAAACTCATAATGGCCATATCTAGTCCGGAAAGCAGTCTTCAGAACATCCGAATCCCGAATCTTCAACTGATGGTACCCCAATCTCAAGTCGATCTTAGAGAACACCCTGGTACCCTGTAACTGGTCAAACAAATCATCAATATGCGGCAAAGGGTACTTATTCTTAATGGTGACTTTGTTTATTGGTGGTAATCAATGCACATCGGCATAGTCCTATCTTTCTTCTTTACAAATAACACCAGTGCACCCCACGGTGATACACTCGGTTTGACAAACCCCTTTGCTAGCAACTCCTCCAGTTGTTCCTTCAACTCCTTCAACTTCTTTGGAGCCATACGGTATGGTAGAATAGATATAGGCTAGGTACTTGGAGCCAAATCAATATCACGATCTGGTGGCATGCCTGGAAGATCAGAAGGAAACACATCGGTTAACTCCCAGACTACGGGCACTGAATCAATTGCTAGAGTCTCTGCAGTAGTATCCTGAACATAGGCCAGATAAGCAAAACAACCCTTCTAGTTAATGTGTCAAGCCTTCAGAATAGAGATAACCCGACTGGATGTATTAACGAACGAGCCCTTCCACTCCAATCTAGGAAACTCTGGCATCGCTAAGGTAACAGTCTTGGCATGGAAATCAAGGATGGCATGATATGGAAACAACCAGTCCATGCCCAAGATGACCTCAAAGTCAGTCATATCAAGCAACAAAAGATCTGCTCTAGTCTCATAACCCTAAAATATAACAACACAGGACTGATATATCCGATCCACAATAACAGAATCGCCCACATGAGTGGATACATAAACATGAATACCCAAGGACTCTCGAGGAACGTCCAGAAAGTGAGCAAACAGAGATGACACATATGAATACGTAGACCCTGGATCAAATAATACCAAAGAAACCCTACCACAGATAGAAATAATACCTGTGATCATGGCATCTGAGGCCACTGCATCTGGTTTGGCTGGCAAAGCATAGAATCTAGTAGGAGCGCCACCTGACCAGCCTTCACCTCTATGACGACCCCTACCTACCTTCCCTCCGCCTCTGGCGGCTGGACGACTGGCCTCCACCTCGTTGCCTTGTGGAAAGTCATTTTGTTGCTTCAACTCAGTATCCGTATTACTTAATGTTTTGAGATTTGACATTGATTGTTATGAAAATTCATGCGTTGCTATCGTATAGTGTTTGTGTAATGGTAGGGTGCTTATCTATGGTTCGCAATAGTAGATGATTTGATAGAAGGACTTCTTATTTCACGGCTTAGAGGTTCAGCATTTAGTTCCGGCGGAGGGGAGGCAATCAGACTGCGAACGTTCAGGTTTGGGTTGATGGAGTAACGAGACTAGGTATTTTGAGTGCGGTGGAATTTTTATCTGTGATGTGGTGGCATCATCTTGGATTGGATCATTAAGTTCGCCGGTGTTGTGGTCTTCTTCAATTCTCCTTCGGGGCGGGGTATTGTGAAATGGTGTCGGAGAAGCGGTTGTCAAAAATAATGGGGTGTAGCGATTTTAGAATCGAATCGGTGTTTCTAGTATTGACGGCTTGAGAAAGATGATCTTTGGAAAGGTTTAAAGTTGGTAGCGGTCGATTGGTTCAAGTGCTACAGAGATAGATTTTGATTTAATACAACAACTGGGCAACGAAGGATGAGGAAGGACACAAGAGAGGTGTCTGGCAGTGGATAAACTTCTAGAAGGCCAAGTGTGAGAAACATGAGTCGAGTAGTTACTTAAAGGAGTGAGTTTGACCAAAGTGGGAGAGTGGCAGAGCAGTATATGGGTTATGTGGTAGAATGGCTACACGCCTTGAGAAAGTTTAGAGTAATCTGGGATTCATGGTGTACAGTGACTCTGTCTACGGGCTTAATTTGGAATATTAGCCGCTATACGGAGAAAGGTTGGATACAACAGAAAGGAGCTGCTTGATATGAAGAAGGATACAACAGAACTTTGGATTGGGATGTATTGTCGCACCTTTAATTGATGTCTATGAGGAGTGAACGAACTTGTACAACTGGTGAATGAGCACAGGCTCAGGATGGATTATTGATTTCGTAGTAATTGTACCTAGTGCAGCTGCATTGGATGATGTCGGCATGGAGTTTCCACAAGTGGGTTATATCCTATGAGCAGGTTAGCGGTTGCGTAGTGTTGACGAAGCTCCTACGAAGAATTTCTAGGGTTATGTAATGGTAGATTCAAGCTAAGTGGGAGAGCCCCACCGCCTACGATTGGATTGCATGGTTATCTAGTTATGAGGTTTCTGGTTATCGGCATATTGGTGGGTTATTACGACTAAGGAAAGAGAACATCAGTGGTAATTTAAGAAAAGGATTTCGGTAATATGTGCTATATTTGGCCTTATCGATTCATGTTCAGGCTTTAGGAAGACTTAGAGTTTATGCTTCGTATAGATGTGAAATACAAGGAAAGTGATCCAGTCGGGTGCTTCTTTGAGAGAGTGTTCATGTGCTAGCAGGGCCTTGGAGTTTTATCATAATTGGGAACAAGTCAGAGAGGGTGACTCTCAACAACGGTCCTAGTGGATTCGAAGATTAAAGTGCAGTGCCTAAGAATTTCGAGTCCGTAATATGGTTAAGTATCGAGCTTTAGCAGCGAATTAGGAAAGTGGCTTGGAGTGTTCTAAGTTATCTTAGGTTTGCAGTGTGGCATTGGAGGAATGGGAGAAAATAACTTCATATTCATAGAGGGATTTTCAGAATGGGTGTACCAGTTGAAGATGCGAATATGCGCATAAGGAGGGTATGAGATGGCTCGTGGGTTTTGGAGACAGCGTGGCCTCGTGAAATAAGGTCGCTCAGGATGAGTGTGGATTTGGGTTTGTTATATTTTAAAGGAGCTATTATTATTATTCCTAAGGCAAGTGCGGAGTAAATTGGAAGAAGTTGGATCGATTAGAAATGGTTGAATTGGCATGACAATGGCAAGGATCAGTTCCTTCAGCGTGCTGAGTTATGCATGTGATTTGTGGCGGTGCGCGCGAGGATTGATGGCCGCCGTAATTGATTTTATTTGGAGGCATTCGAGTATTTTGGCATGTTATGTGTAGATGGGTCCCAGGAGAGTTATGGTGGTTTAGACCACTACTTGAGAATTGTATTTTCTGCGGTTATGGGAATTCAGTCACGTGTTACAATGGTTCTCCTGGAATTAGTTAAGTGAAAGGTTTCTATATGATGAAGTGTGTACCCTGTTAGTGTTTCAGGAGTTTTGATGAAATTCTTGTACTCTCGCATATTGGCATGTTAGGTGCAATGAACGGCATGGGAATTGGATGTTGAGGATCAAGGTTGCAGTTCAGTGTAGACAAGGATGTTACGAGCTTGGATGAGCAGGAAATGATTCAGATGTTTAGAGCAAGTTGGTATTGTCTTTAGCGTCACCTGATATCGGTGTCCCATGTAAGAGGCTTTGTGCACTGATTTGCGGATTCTCAATTCCCTTTACAGCATTGTATGGCCGGTGGTTTGGATGTGCAGACTTTGTTACCTGGTGCGAAAGGTCGTGGGAGCGTATCCCCCAAGAAGATTGCATAGGTATGGCATGTTGTCACTTGATTGATTAAAGATTGAAACCAAGTATGGAAATTATGGTACTATCGCTAAGGTGAGGGTTTAGGCATGGAAGGCGCTCTATTCATTTGGTTATGAGCTGCGGAAGATGTTTCGGATTTGACGGTTGTTCTTGTGTGACATGGGGAAAAAGGGTTATTGTGGATCCTTGAAAGGTTATTAGCCTAGTATTGTACGATCAGAATCGGCTTGGGGTCTGTGGATGGATCTAAATATGAGCGTGTGCTCTATATCGAGCCGGATGCACTCATTTCAGTATAGCATTGTTTACGGAGGAGTCTTCGGGCCTTGGATGTTATTTCTGTTGTCAGCTATTCCAGGTGATCTATTTTATGCATGGTGGTTTGTGAGGTGGCTTGAGTATTCACACATGTGTTGTGATCCTGTGTAGTTTGTGGTGTTATATGAGCGAGATGGCTCTCCAGATGCAGGTCATTTATTGCACCCTAGTTCATCTAAAAGGAAAATCATTTTCCACGTTAGACCGTGTACTTGGGTATTGTAGCGTATGGCACTATCCATCTCCCTAGAGTTATATTTTGCACTTCGTGTGCTTGTGGTCAATATTCGGGCATTTTTGTAGGCATAGGCATTTCGGCCTGATGGGTACTCCCCTATGTATTGGCATGTGTGGATCGAGTGGCATGCCGCCATGGGTATCATAGTTGGATTGGGTTGCACACCACAACAGTATCATGTATGGGTCGGGTTGCACGCCGCAACAATGTGATATTGAGTACAGTTTCCCATATCTATTATTGTGTGTTTTGCTTCTCATTTCCTGAGGAAGGTTCATAACATCTCTTCGGTTGTTTAAATTAGTTACGTAGGTTGAGTAGATCTTCTCAGAGTTCGTTTCCCTATGTATCACATTCGAGTTTGTATCTTGTTGGCACATTGTGGCATCATATGATACTTTTGGCAGTGTCTAAGGGGGGGGCTTATTGCCTGAGCAGCTTGTACTGGGTGAGACGAGATTATTGGACCTGGGATCAGTGCGATCAGATTTATATGAGGCTCATTAAAGAGTAAATATTGTTATTCAGTTCATAATGAGGTAATGGTCCTTGTCAGGAGGAGAGACTCTATGAATTGTGATTCGGTAGGTGATTATGAGTTTCTACATATCTCTTCTGTCATGGCAGTATTGCGAGAGTTGAAATGGGACTTATATGCTTCATGAGGTGTGTTGCGGGCATTAGATTCGAGAGATTTTGGCTATTGTTGTCAGGGGATGTCATTATGGGCATGTGAATAATGCGGTGCATGTTGTGAATTTAGTGAGAGTATACAATCATGTATTGGTACATCGTGTAGTGATGAGTACGGTGTTCGTATGTTGGAAACCAGACCTGATAGAGAATTTCAGATATTGGAATTTGGCTCTAAGGCTTATTTGACTAGATGAAAGGGAGGATTTTCAGATTTGCTCGAGCTAATGTACTTAACTGGGTTGTGGTAGCACGGGTAGGCTCACAAGGTGTTAAACGGTGATTTCAGACAACTCTAGAATAGTTCTTAGCACGTTTGAGGACGAACGTATGTTTAAGTGGAAGAGAATGTAACAACCCGATCGGTCGTTTTGAGCTTTAGCGTGTCGTTCAGCGATTGGAGGCCCTGAGCAGCTTCACTTCAGGTATTATGACTTGTACGTGTGGTTGAAATTGAATTTCGGGAAATTCGGAGTTGGTTTAGAAAGAAAATTCTCATTTCGGAAGCTTTAAGTTGGAAGAATTGACTAAAGTGTGATTTCTAAGTAAACGATCTCGGAATCAGGATTTGAAGGTCCCAACAGGTTTGTATGATGATTTTGGATTTGGGCATATGTCCGTATCGGGTTTTGGATGACACATGAGTGTTTCAGCATATATTGTGGAAGTTGGCATTTTGGAAGAAATTTCATAAAAATTTGGTTATGGTGTATTTCAATGTTATCGATGTCCATTTGGGATTCCGAGTCCGGGAATAGCTCCGTATGGTGATTCTGGTATTGGGAGCGCGCCCGGAAGTGGATTCAAAGGTCCGTAGGTCATTTTGGGGTCATTTGGCGGAAGTTAGAAATTCAAAGGTATTTGAAAAGTTTGACCGGATGTGGACTTTTTGATATAGGGGTCGGATTCAGATTCCAGAAGTTAGAGTAGGTCCGTAATGTCAATTATGACTTGTGTGAAAAATTTGAGGTCAATCAGACGTGATTTGATAGGTTTTGGCATTGAATGTAGAAGTTTAAAGTTCTAAAGTTCATTAAGCTGGAATTAGGATGCTATTCATGATTTTGGTAATGTTTGATGTGATTTGAGGCCTAGAGCAGGTCCATGTTATATTATGGGACTGGTTGGTGTGATTGGACGGGTCCTGGGGACCTCGGGTGTGTTTTGGGGTGGTTTCAATTTGAGCTATTTTGGAACTGTTGTTGCTGGTATCTGGTTTCCTTCTTCGCGAACGCGAAGGGAGTCCCGCATTCGCGAAGAGGAACTTCGAGGCTGCTGGGATTTGGCCTTCATGAATGCGAGGCAGTAGCTAGGCAAGCCTTTGCAAACACTTCCAAGGCGACGCGAACACGAAGAAGAAAGGGGAGATGGGCCTAAGGCCATTTGGCCTACGCGAACGAGTAGAAGGGAACGCGAGCGCTGGTCTTCACGAACGCGATCAGGATGATGCGAATGCGAAGAGGAAATTTGGAGGCATTGTTTCTTTGGCCTTCGCGATCGCGATGGTCTTTCCGCAATCGCGAAGAAGGGCAGACCTGGGCGGTGAAGTTTTAAAGACGGGATTTGGCCATTTTCCTCCATTTTCATTTGCTTGGGCGATTTTTGGAGCTCTTGGAAGGGAAATTTTCGTCATCTATATCAAGGTAGCTGATTCCCACCTATTGCAAGTTAAATACTTGGATTATTTATATATATATATATATATATATATATATATATTAACATTGAAATTCATGGGAAATTAGTGGAAATTTGGGGTTTTGGTAGAAAATCTAGAAATTGGTGTTTTTGGATTTTGACCACGAATTTGGGTATGAAATTGAGAATAAATTATATATTTTAGTTCATGATGCTATGGGTAAGGTTTATCTTCGAAAGTTTTCAGAATCCGGGCACGTGGGCCCGAGAGTAATTTTATCGACTTTTCGAACGGAGTTGGAAATTGTTGTAAATTGAATTATAATGAGTATTAGAGTATATATTTATGCAATTTCACATTTATTGACTAGTTTTGGAGCGTTGAGCATCAGTTTGAGTTGTTGGAAGGGCTTGGGAGCCGGTTGTGGAATTTCGGAGCGAGGTAAGCCTCCTTTCTAACCTTGTAAGAGGAAATTACCCCATAGGTGTATCAAATTATTATGTGCTTCTATTTGTGGGGGCTACGTACGTACGGGGTGACGAGAGTCCGTGCGTAGCTACTATTATGCTTATGTCTGGGTAGTCTAGGACCCATATCATGTTGTACTTGCGATGTTGCGCCCTACTTGTTAATTTAATTGTTTAAAACATGTAGATACTAGATAAAGGAATTGTAAAAAGGTCAGACTTCATTTACTTGACCATTAAATGAGAATTTGAAATTCTTGGAATATTTGCCCCTTAATAAGTCTTGAATGGATTGTTTAATGTGTTTTTCTCTTTTGTGGAGCGGGCCGAATGCCTTGGTAGTAGATAGATGCATCTATGGTTCGCACCGTTCGACCCTCGGCAGCGCACAATTTAAATATTTATGTTGGATCGGGTCGTACGACCTCGGCATGATTTGTGCATGATTGAATTGGTTGCTTTGGAATTTATGATAATTGATGTTGCATCTTTGGCGTGAAATAAAAAAAAATGATAAACGATGAAAAATAAATTTGGATATTTCTTATTAACAAAAGAATTGTTTACTTATTTCATGATATTAACGTACAACCGTTCTACGTAATTCATGCTTACTTATATCATTGATATTTTATTTATTGCCCATAGTAAGTGTCGGAGTCGACTCCTCGTGACTACCTCTTTGATGTTAGGCGAGATACTTACTGGGTACGCGTTGATTTACGTACTCATACTACACTTGTTACACATTTTGTGCAGGTACATATATGCCTAGTGAACTTCTAGGCACAGAGGCACGGTTATTGCGGGGACCTAGGTGAGCTGCATTCTATACTACGATCAGCAGCCAGTAGAGTCTCCTTCAGAGTATTTATATTTCTCCTGTCCAAATTTATATTCCGGACAGATATTGTATTTTATTTTACATTCCTAGTTGAGGCTCATGCACGTGTGACACCGGATTTTGGGGTGATTATGGGTTGTCCTATATTGAAATTGTTAAAAATATTATTATTTACTCTGTAAATTCCATCTTTTACTATTTAATTGAAGGAAATATGATTTCAAAAATATTAAAATGAGAACCAAATTAAGTATTTATTTTTGACTTGCCTGACAGCGGTGTCCGGCGTCATCACGACCTTTAATAGATTTTGGATCGTGACACTGTGTGAGCTTCACATTTAAAACGTTTTCCCAAAATAGCTTCACGCGCTTTAGCCCCCTTATCTCGCCGCGTGTGCATCACAATGAAGTAATTTTCCCTTACTAGCAACACATGCATAAGACCCCTTATCTTGCCATATGTGCATCAATATACACATCACCCTTATGTCGCTGCATTGGCATCTCAATCACATCATAACAATCATCCGCACACTACGTGCCCATATACCATAACATTTTTCAAACAATAATACCAACTCCATAAAAATACATAGCCCATGGCTCAACAACAACGTATACAAGAATTACAACAACAATACAAAGTATGGGAAGTAAATCAACAATGAGTTGTGCTTTATAAAACAACAACTTCAATTCAAGGCATATAAATAGCCTAAGAGTCTAATCCGGTCAATTACCATACATCATCCCGTGTACACACTCGTTATCTTATATACACATCTTTTCACATGGTACAAATAGTGCAATTAGATCAAGTCCTATGGGGTAATTCTCCCCCATAAAGTTAGGCAAGATACTTACCTCAGTTATGCCAATTCAATACTCTAAGGATGATTTTACCTTAAATTTCACCTCGCTTGTGCGATAGTTGTATCTTTCGTAACTTAATGATAGTATTATTATCATTATTGTAGATTAAGGTACGAAGAGGCGAGTTACAACTTGGTAATTGGAAAGATTGTGATAAAGTATGTTAAGGCTAAACCTTGCTTCATTTTGGCATGATCCCGTAACTATATGAGTTTGATAACGAGGCATAAAGAGAAGTTCGTATTCCTGAATTTATGTACATTATCCTAGTCTCATAAGTTACAATATTCTTCATTATCGGGACTTCATATTCAGTTTAGTATTGTCTTCTTTTAGCCAAGAGAGCAGAGAGAGTGTGTGTGTATATATATATATATATATATATATATATATATATATATATATATATATACAATATTGTAGTATTTTCACCACCATCGAGTTATAATCGGTGGGCAGGCCCCTATTGAGCAACCTCTGATCAGATGGTAAGTTATATACTGAGCCTACTGTGGTTGAGCGCCTATGAGAGAGCCTAAAATGGACTAGATACAGAGCCTAGTATGACCGACCGCCTATGAGCGAGCCTACTATGGCAGGGCAGTTACACATACCGAGCCTTATAGGGCCGGACATCTATTTTACATACTATATGGAGATAGTTGGGTCAATATCAGCAGGTAAGCATATCTTCAGATTACTTTTGACTCCCAGTTACGTTCAGTTATTATATCATCAGTTCAGTTTTAGCTTTCAGTTATTCTGTTGCCTTACATACTCAGTAAATTATTTTGTACTGACGTCCCTTTGCTGGGGATGCTGTATTTCATGCCTGCAGGTCCTGATAGATAGCTGGATAGACCTTCCCAGTAGACATAGCCAAATATCAGCTTGGTTGGTAAGCTCCACTTCCCCAGAGTTACCAGATCTAGACCTTGGAGTCCGTTTTATATATAAAGGTTTGATAGGTAGGTCGAGGCCCTGTCTCAATCATGATACAGTTCAACTATCTCTAGAGGCTTGTAGACAAGTCCTGTATAGTTTGTATATCAGTAGATGGTCATGGAGGCCTCGTCAACATGCACACATATATATATATATATATATATACAACAACAAACAACAACAACCCAGTATAATCCCACTAGTGGGGTCTGGGGAGGGTAGTGTGTACGCAGACCTTACCCCTACCCTGGG
>AWOL01S0082977.1:0-22642 GCA_000715115.1 Nicotiana otophora | reverse complement strand
AGTCTCATAAGGAGTAAGTATGAAGCTCCCACCGGATTGTGTACGCACTAGAGGTGCAAGTTTATAGTAGAGCTTCAAGAAGTGGAAGTGAATTCTACCTATGTGGAAGGGAGGTTATGAAAGAGATAGAAGATACAATGCGAGATTAAAAGCTAAGTAAGGTAAAGGTTAAGAAGGTACGAGATGCTCAAATGTAGAAGGTTGTGAATAGTCCATACATCAGATAGAGGGCTAGAAGCACTGTGATTCAGTATCCACAAATGATAGTGGTGTTGTCAGTGACATATCTTCTAGCCTATAGTTTCCAAGTACAAAGAGGTCTACTTAAGAGAGTAAAGAAGAGTTAGAGACGATTTGATGTCTTACTTGAATTTCTTGAATAATATAAGGAAATGTATAGTGCTAGAAAATTAAAGGAAGGTTGTGAGTACTATAAATAGATATGTGTAGGTCGCAAGCTAAAGTATGGTAGAGCAATAAGGTTTTAGGTGGACAGGAGTAAGGATAAGCAGAGGTGATTGAGAAGGTGACAAGAATAGGTAATGCCTTATAATTAAGCCCATCAAAACAAGAGAGCTGATTATTTCCGTAAGTTATAAAAACAACTCAGTATAGCCTAAATGCACTCAGAGGAGTCCAAGACTATGAGCAATTTGATGAGATAAAATATTTCCCTGATAGTAGAATAAGGGTGTAATTGTGATAGAGAAGAGGATGACATTAAGGCCATTGATTGGTTAATGATTCAAAGAGAAAGGATTTCATGAATTGCATGAGATTAGAATACCCCTCATAAGATGAATCACGCTGGGATGCGATGAAATACAGTTATTGAAGTATAGTATCGTCCCTAGGTGGATCAAGCAAATAACTTCAGATGTTCCCTGATGAGACGTGATCCCTAAGGACAATGTATTCATAAGAGGTTTCAAGTTATCAGTGATAGATTATAGATCAACATTAAGGTGAATCAACAATAAGCAGATAAAAGTTCCAAAGTATGAGATGATATTAGGACGTCATTCTTAAGACGAACAGTAATGAGGAAGAACTAAAGGACTTAGATTTATACTTATAGGATAAGCAGCGAGAGGGTAACCTGGAGTTGGGTAGCAAACCTCGAAAATAATAAACCGAAGTAAGTGTGATGGTGTAGTATAACCTACCTAGATGTAGTAAAGCCATAATGATATATTTACAAGGCTACGAAACAAGATATCGCAACACTCGTAAGTTTGACAAAGTACCGAGCGAAGAACTTCACTACACCTATATACACCGGGAGGAACAACTTGTCATAGTTCTGTATATGTTTCCAAAGTGAGACCTAGAGATTGGCTAAAAGTTGGAGGAAAAGGAAGAGAAGAATCACATAGGCGCACATACAAGGACAAAGTCGTACAGGCTGCATGATAGAAGGTCGCAATAATTACGAGGTTGGAAGGATTCTGACCACAAGTCGTGGTATGAGAAAGAGGCCTAAAGGGGGGAATGCCATCGCCTATGGATTTATTCATAGAACAGTTGCCTAGATGGAAAGACCAGCAATAAAGTATTTATAAGAGCTACAGGTTATGAGACTGATAAGTGCACCAGTTAACATTTGAGGACAAATGTTCCAAAGGGGGGAATGATGTTACAATCCATATTTTCGTACGTACGAGTACGTCGTAAGTCAATTGATGTAAGCTCATAAATGAAATCATATTTGAAAAGTCTACAAAGTAAGTTAATCATGTTACCTTATAGGTTAAAAATATTGAAGATCATGAACAACAAGTACAAAGAGGGTTGGAAGGTTCAGAAGCTAAATGAATTGAACAAAATAATATTTCGTCAAAAGTCGACAAGTTGGGAATATGATAGCATGTACTTTTGGGGTGAGACCAGGGTGTTTAACATGATAAGGAGGTTATGTTATGAGTTATGTTAGTTGTATGATATTCGTGTGCTATTTTTTGAAGTCAAGCGAGTGGTAGAATAAAAGTCAATGAAAGTCATCACAAGTTACGTTCATAAGTTTTACTGACACTTTGGGTCACATATAACTGCCATTTTCTCCCAATATACTTAGAGTTATAGGGTTTTCCACCCATAAAATGAAATCTCTATGAGTCTATTTTCTAATGAATTAAATTGTTTGTCAATACGATATCGAAGTAGAGAGATATGAGCGTTTTTGCGAGACTGCGCAGACTGTCACGTACTTGCTTAAACGAGAATCCAAAAATGGGCCAGTTCGGGTCGTCCAAAAATGGTCCAGTTCAGGTCGTCCAAAGAGGCACTTTTAAAGGCCTATCCCCTTCATATATTAGACTGATAATAGGGCATAATACCCAGACATAATCTATGCAAAAATCCTCCAAAACATTATCCACAAACCCCAATTAAATTTCTCTCCCTTTCAAGTTCTAATTGGAGGTAAAGCCTAGAGTTTGAAGAACCAAGATAGGAGCTGAGTTATCCAACAAATAAGGTATGTTTACTGCTCTCTTTCATCCATTTTTTCCTGCTGTAGAGCCTAGTATGACAGAGCGCCTATGAGCGAGCCTACTACGGCAGGGCAGTTACACATACCGAGCCTTATAGGGCCGGACATCTATTTTACATATATGGAGATAGTTGAGTCAATATCAATAGGTAAGCATATCTTCAGATTACTTTTGACTTCCAGTTACATTCAGTTATTATATCATCATTTCAGTTTCAGCTTTGAGTTATTCCGTTGCCTTACATACTCAGTACATTATTTTGTACTGACGTCCCTTTGTTGGGGATGCTGTATTTCATGCCTGCAGGTCTTGATAGATAGATGGATAGACCTTCCCAGTAGACAGAGCCAAATATTAGCTTGGTTGGTAAGCTCCACTTCCCCAGAGTTACTAGGTCTAGACCTTGGAGTCCGTTTTATATATAAAGGTTTGACGGGTAGGTCAAGGCCCTATCTCGACCATGATACAGTTCAACTATCTCTAGAGGCTTGTAGACAAGTCCTGTATAGTTTGTATAGCAGTAGATGTTCATGGAGGCCTCGTCATCCTGCACATTTATATATAGATATATATATTTAAATATATATGAGTTTTTGGGTATGTTTACCTCTTAGATTAGAGAGACGATATTTTCAGATGATTCAGAATATGGCCTCATCGACCTAGGTTGAGGGTTACCCCTCTAGAATTTATAGTTACAGAGTGGTACGCTCGGGCAGAGTATGGTACTGGGTGCCGTCCATGCCTCTTCAGGTTTGGGACGTGACACGTTCGTCCTCAAACGGACATAGAAAAAAATACCTGGGTTGTGCGAATTCGATCCTGAATCACCTTAAAACTTTCCAAAGTATCCTGAACCAAGTCTGTACCCAATAATCTAGCCTCGCCCGGCTTGAACCAACCCACTGGAGACCAACACCGCCTACCATATAGAGCCTAATACAGTGCCATCTGGTTGCTCGACTGATAACTGTTATTGTACGCAAACTCCGCAAGTGGTAAGAACTGATCCCAAGAACCTCCAAAATCTATCACACATGCACAGAGCATATCCTCTAATATCTGAATAGTGCGCTTGGACTGTCTGTCCGTTTGAGGGTGAAATATTGTGCTCAGCTCCACTCGAGTACCCAACTCATGTTGTATGGCCCTCCAGAACCATGATGTAAACTGCATACCCTAGTCAGAGATGATAGATACCAGTACGCCATGAAGCCTAACAATCTCGCGGTTATAAATTCGAGCCAGCTGTTCAGCAGAATAGGTAGTCATCACAGGAATGAAATGAGCTGACTTGGTCAGCCTATCTATAATTACCCAAACTGTATCAAACTTTCGCTGAGTCCGTGGAAGACCAAAACTGAAATCCATAGTGATCCGCTCCCATTTCCACTCCGGAATCTCTAATTTCTGAAGAAACCCACCTGGCTGCTGGTGCTCATACTTCACCTGCTGGCAATTTAGACATCGAGCTACATACTCCACTATGTCTTTCTTCATTCTCCTCCCCTAGTAATGCTGCCTAAAGTCCTGTTACATTTTCGTGGCAACCGGATGAATGAAATACCTTGAACTATGAGCCTCCTGGAGAATCAACTCACGCAAACCATCTACATTGGGCACACAAAGCCTGCCCTGCATCCTCAATGCACCATCATCCCCAATAGTGACCTCCTTTGCATCCTCGTGCTGAACCGTGTCCTTAAGGACAAGCAGATGGGGTCATCATATAGACGCTCCCTGATATGATCATAAAGAGAAGACCGAGAGACCACACAAGCCAACATTCGACTCGGCTCAGAAATGTCAAATCTAAAAAACTGGTTGGCTAAGACCTAAACATCAAACGCCAACGGCCTCTCTGCTGCTGGTAGATATACTAAGCTCCTCAAACTCTCCGCCTGACGACTCAAGGCAGCGGCAACCACATTGGCCTTTCCGGGATGGTATAAAATTGTGATATCATAATCTTTAAGCAGCTCCAACCACCTCCACTGACATAAGTTAAGATCCTTCTGTTTGAATAGATGCTGCAAACTCCGGTGATCGGTGTAAAGCTCACAAGGGACACCATACAAATAGTGCCGCCAAATCTTCAAGGCATGAATAATGGCTGCTAACTCAAGGTCTTGATAATGATAGTTCTTCTCATGCACCTTCAGTTGTCTGGACACATAGGCAATCACCCTACGGTCCTGCATCAACACCGCACCGAGACCAATCCGTGACACATCATAATATATAGTATAAGACCCTAAACCTGTAGGCAATACCAATACTGGGTCTGTTGTCAAATCCGTCTTAAGCTTCTAAAATCTCTCCTCACACTCTTCTGTCCACCTGAACGGAGCACCCTTCTGGGTTAGCCTGGTCATAGGTGTTGCAATAGATGAGAAACCCTCTATAAAATGATGGTAATACCCCGCCAAACCAAGAAAACTCCGGATCTCCGTAGGTGATGATGGTCTAGGCCAACTCTACACTGCTTCCACCTTCTTCAGATCCATATTGATCCCATCACTTGATACTACATTGACCCAAGAATGCCACTGAGTCTAGCCAAAACTCACACTTCAAAAATTTTGTATAGAATTTCTTTTCTCTCAAGGTCTGAGACACAATCCTCAGGTGCTGCTCATGATCCTCCCGAGTCCGGGAGTACACCAGAATGTCGTCAATAAACATAATGACAAAAAAGTCAAGATAAGGCTGAAACACACTGTGCATCAAGTGTATAAAAGCTGCTGGGGGATTGGTCAATCCAAATGACATCACAAGGAACTCGTAGTGACCATACCGAGTCCTGAAAGCAGTCTTCGGGATATCTGGCTCCCGAATCTTCAACTGATGATAGCCGGAACGTAAATCAATCTTGTAAAATACCCCGGCACCCTGTAGCTAATCGCATAAATCATCAATACGAGGCAATGGATACCTGTTCTTCACTGTAACATTGTTCTGTTGGTGATAATCAATGCACATACGCATAGAACCATCCTTTTTCTTCACAAACAAGACAGGAGCACCCCAAGGTGACCCACTATGCCGAATGAAGCCTTATCAAGCAACTCCTATAACTTCTCTTTCAATTCCTTCAACTCTGGAGGAGCCATACGATGCGGAGGAATAGAGATTGAATGAGTGTCCGACAACAAATCAATGCCAAAATCAATATCTCTATCGGGCGGCATACCCGAAAGATCAGCTTGAAATACATCTGGAAAATCCTTCACTACTAGGACTGACTCAACTGCAGGGGCATCAATACTGACATCTTTCACATAAGCTAGATAAGCGTCACACCTCTTCTCAACCATTCATTGAGCTTTAAGAAATGAAATAACTCTGCTGGGAGTATACTCTAAGGTACCTCTCCACTATAATCGCGGTAATCCTGGCATAGCCAACGTCACGGTCTTAGCGTGGCAATCAAGAATAGCATGATGGGGTGACAACCAGTCCATGCCCAAGATAACATCAAAGTCTACCTTACTGTGCAATAATAATTCAGCTCTAGTCTCAAAACCACTAAAAGCAATCAAACATGATCGTTACACGTAGTCCACAACAAGAGAATCTCCCACAGGAGTAGACACATAAACAGGGTAACTCAAGGAATCAAGAGATACACCCAAATACTGGGCAAAATAAGAGGAAACATAGGAATATATAGAGCCTGGATCAAATAAGACCGACGCATCCCTATGACAGACCGGAACAATACTTGTAATGACAGAGTTAGAAGCAACTGCCTCTGTACGAGCAGGAAGAGCATAATATCTAGCTTGGCCTCCCCCTATAGGGCTACCTCTACCTCCCCGACCTCTACCTCAAGCTTGTTGAGTAGGTGGGGCGGTAGCTGGTGCTATAATCATAGCCTGAGGACCTGGTGGAGTACGCTGCGCCAGAGAAGTCTGTGGAGGTGCACCCCTCCTAAGTCTAGGGCAATCCCTCACCATATGGCGATTGTCGCCACACTCAAAACAAGATCTCGGAGGGCGTGGCTACTGTGACTGGCAAATGAAAGGTAGAGGAGGAAGAGTTTGGAGTCCACCATGATCTACATGCGAAGACAAGATTCCTTAATGAGTACAATTCTTGAAGCTCAATAGTCACATTAGAGTTATATGCACATAACATATGGTTTGTAACCTTGTTGAGAATGCATGAGTATTGTGGGTAATTGTTGGTCCCAACTGAGTATGAATGGCTTACAATTGAACCTTTGAAATGACTCTTTCATTTTGAGGAGGTGGGAACTAATCTATTTGCTTGAGGACAAGCAAAGACTTAAGTTTTGGGGAGTTGATAAGTGTGGATTTTAACCACTTATTAGTACCTTCTTTCTTTAGTTTTAGTCTGAAAGTGTTAAATCGTATTCCCAAAACTAATTAAATTTTAAAAATTGCAGGAGTGTTGGAAAATTGGCCCTTAACGAAGAATTCTAGCTCAAAAAGCAGTGTTCTAGCTCATAAAGGCAAGAAGGAGTGCAGCAAGCCAACGTGCGGTCCGCAGAAGTAATTCGGCAGCCGCAGAAGAGACACCTGGAGCTTCAGAGAATTTTGAAGAAGTGCGGTCCACACTGTCCTCACACTAAATTGTGAGGCTCACAAACATTGGTCGCACTGACAAGAATTCAAAAGTTCAGAGAAGGTGCAAAACGACTAAGTGTGAAGCCTTGCCAGAAGTGCAGCCGCAGAAGGAAAAGTTCGGCCGTAGAAGCTGAAGTGCAGCCGCAGATGAAATTGTGCGGCTACAGAATCTCTCCAACTGAAGAAGACAAGCAAAGTGTGGACCGCACATGGAATTGTGCGACAGCAAAACCTCCCGAAGAGCATTTTTGTCAATGAATTTTAGGGTATTATAAATAGACGGGAAACACTCTTTTAGGGCAAGTTTTGTATTGTGTTGAGCAGTAGCGGTTATATTTTGCTGTTTTTGAGAAGTAGTGACTATTTTGGGTGAATAATCATTAATTTTATCATTTTAATCTTAGTTTATGGCTTCAATTAGTTCTTCTTCTTTGTTTTCTTCACTTTATAGTATGAGTAGCTAGATTTTCTCTAGGGTTGTGATCCAAGAGAAAACCTTATGGGTAATTAATTTAGTTCTTATTTATGATTGGGTGTTTATTATTTAGCCTTGTTTATGCATTATTTTTAGAATTAATGATTGCAAACATTGATTCATGCCTATTTGACTTGGTTCTTACTTGAGAAAGAGGGACTTAGTCAAGGAAAACTTGGCTAATAAGGAATTAGGTTAGTTAAGGTTTTGACTAGTCTAATTAAAGGGTTTGAACTAGAGATAAGAAAAATCTGATTTGAGCTCATATCAACTGTTTGAATTGATACCCAATTGGACTTGAGAAAACCAATTTGGGCATAATCACTCTATAACCTAGAGGTATTGAGTGGGTAATTGAGAGTTGAAAGTTATAAAACACCCTGGAGTTTCCTAGAATCAATGTTTAACACCTCGTGCACCTACCCGTGCCACCACAACTCATATGAGCACATTATCTCAAGTCAGGCTGAAGATCCTTCCTACTACCTTAGCACACAAGCCTTAGAACCAAATTCCAACATCTAGAATTGTCTACAAGGTCCGTTTTAACATACGTGCACTGTATCAATCACAACACGCTATATCAAAACATGATCATGCACCCATGCTGAAATCACACAATGCACCACCCAATTCCTATGTCCATAATAACATCGTCCAACTACAATAACTGCATTTTTACGAACCTGATTCTCGTAATATACCTCATAACACATATAAGTCCGGTTCTGACCCTTGCAATACTGCAACGATGAAAAAGATATGTAGAAACTCATAACCACATACCAAATCAATAACTAATGGAGTCTCTCCGCTTGACAAGAACCATTACCTCATTCTGAACTGATTAGTGACATTTTCCCCTAATATACATTATATAAATCTGATTGCACTGATCTCAATTCCAATAACCTCATCTCACCCAGTACAAGCTACTCGAGCAATAAGCCACCTCAAACATGTCACGCCCTAACCTCGGGGAGCGCGACCGACGCTCAACCAAGTGAACCCAGTTGAGCAAGCCTGTAGATACTTTCTATTCAACTCACCCATGATCAAGAGTAGACATGATTTCTTTAATTAAACAGTAGGAAGTCCATATATACATTACTAAATTGTCTCATTGGTTACATCATTTTAAAGTCCAAAAATACACATATTCTTATGAATCGAGTGGAACAAGAGATCAAAACACAATATAATCTGTTTGACTTTTCTAGCACCCATGTACAACCCACATAGTGTCTACGGAGCCACTAAAAGATATAAAGAGTGTTATGATAGTGCCGACAACAAGGCCCCGGGTATACATCAAAACGTGATAACAAAATGTACAAAAGATACATGACCCCGAAATGAGGTAGGGCTCACCAAGTCTTCTAGGAGGAAGGTGTACTACTATCGCTGATCAACACTGCCTGCCATGGAACCACCAGCATCCATTTAAAGATGCAGCGCCCCCGGCAAAAGGGACGTTAGCACTGTTGAATAGTACTAGTATGTACAACTAAACACCATCTCAATAGAATGAATATAATACAAGGGGAAAATAATCAAGAATTAAATAAGAGCTTCAAATAGTATTAAAACATCAAGTTAAGGATCACATAAGTTTTCAAGTCAATTTCCATGCTATTAGTGCCGATATACAATAATTCACAATACCACTGTATTCTTACACGGAGTCCGATCATAACCCGATCGGCTAGGTCGTCTAATTTGAGACATCAGTCATAACCACAATTTCAATTATCATTTTCAGCACAGTCACCACCATGTGTGTAGCATGGCGTCCGATCACGGCCCGATCAGCTAGGCCTTCTCACCCAAGACGTTACCTTTTTCAGTCAATCATCTCACATCATACTTCTTTCATATTCTTTCGATTCATTGGCACTAGTGATCACGATTACAAAGTCATTCTTGGCACTTGGCTATATTTCATAGTTCCAGTTCCCTTTTCCACATTCAAATATCATTATCATTATCATTATCATTATCATTATCATTATCATTATCATTATCATTATCATTATCATTATCATTATCAACAACAATAGGGCTTCCCACCCAAGACATTAAATTCACATATGAGAAATTTGGGAAATCTTAGGCACATAGAGGCTTTTCATACAATTTGGCATAACAACCTATATTTCGATCTTGACATGAAGTCTTAACATTTCTAACACATATTCCAAATTTTGAACACATCCTTAAATGGCAAGATGACATGATGAAGCATTTAAAATAAATATTGAACATACATCCTTCAACACAACCACATTAGGAATAGCTAATTCAATAATGATCAAGGACTTACTCCAATTACATGAACACCGTGGGATTCGATTCTAAGAAGGAGGGGGTTTAGCCAACATACCTCAATTGAGCTTCTCATACTCTAAAATGATCTGTAATTCTTAGCTACTTCAATCAATTTTAGAAATATAACAAGTTGAACCAAAATTAGGAAGATGATCTTGGGTTTAGCTCATTTGAGCATATTATCAAATACTAGGTGTGGATCAATATTTTAAGGCCCTTTTTGTGGAAGATTCCACCATTCCCCAACCTATTATCTACCATTTTTAGCTCACAACCTTCCCACATACTTCAAGGATACATGCATGCAAGGCAACAACCCTCACACCCAATATTTGTCTCTCTATTTAACCCATATTTGTAAAATTTCGAAATTGAGAGCTAGGACATAGATTCTTATCTTTAAGGCGAAAACTTCCTTTGTTAATCCTCAATGGTTGATTAAGAATTGATGGATAATAGGTTGAAGGTTGCTCCCTCACTCTAAGAACTCTCTCTCTCACTCTAGAATATAAAATATGTGCTCAAAATGAGCTATGGTACATGTTTTAACAAAATAGGGTCAGGTTGTAAAACCCCAAAAATGAAGCTTTGGAACAGGGTATGCGGTCTGCATATCGGCCGCACAAATTGGGTGCCAAAACTAGAAAGGAACTGACCGGGTCTGCGGTCACTATGCGGCACCCGCAGACCTATTCTGCGGTCGCATAATGCGCCGCAGAACCTTTCTCCGCAAAATTTCAAGGCTGATTGTGTGACAAGAGTGCGGCCCGTAAAATGGTTATGCGGTCGCATAATGCACCGCGAAAATGACATCAAAATGACCCAGAAAACTGACTCACTCTGCAACCATTCTGTGGTCCACAGAGTGGTTCTGCGGTCGCAGAATATGCTGCAGAAATGCCTACTTCTACCCAACTTTTTCTTCAACTCCCCAGCTCACTGTTCAATCTACTATTATTTACCTCTACGGCTGCCTCGGCATCACAGAACCCCGACATTTAGGAAAACTTTTCACGGGGCCTTACAAAACACCATCTAAAATCTCATATGACGCCATCAATGCGCCAATAAGCTACAACTCGAACATGACCAATAAGGAAAAATGAACTTTGGTAAAGAGTTGCCCAGCCCACATAACATTCAAATCAACTAGAGAAATGCTATGAACCTATACCAAAGGTAAGAAACAAAACGTGCGGGATAAGTATATGGATCAACACCCAACATCTCTCTGATGTAGTGTGCAACCCAATCTAAATATCCTACCCATGGCGGCGTGCCACCCGATCCACACATAATAATAAATAAGGAAATACCTATCGAGCCAAAATGCTCACGCCCACAAAATGCCTGAATATCGACACAAGCATACCAAGTGCATAAACAGAAAACTTGGGAGATAGATAGCGCCATGCGCTACAAATGCCAAGCACGACTAAGGTGCATCAAACAACCAACATCTTGAGAGTCATCTCGCTTATATAATACCACAACTATGCAGGATCGTAGCACACATATGAATAATCAAGTCGCCTCACAACCCACGTGGTATAAGAGAATAACACATGAAATAAACGGAAACAGGAATAACATCCACTATGCCCGAAGACTCATCCATATGCAATGCTATGCCGAATAAGCATATCTGATCTAGTGCAGAATATAAATTCACATAAGGTCTACCAATGGACCACAAGCTGATTCTGATCATCCCAAAATAAGCCAATAACCTTCCAAAGATCCACAATGACCCTATCCATGACACATACGACCGATCTTCATGTCAGGAACAAACTTCCACAGTCCGCAACCAAAGGAGCAAAACGCCTCTCTCACATAAACCCTTCAATCTATGATCGAACCAGAATCTTCATACCTGATTTCCATCTCTGCCCCTTAAATGACTAACACACCCCACTTTTAAGATCATCTTGTGGGATATACTCCCACAATCTTTCACACGAAGTAGAGAAGTATGTACATCCATAGCCACTAACCGTACTATTTTTGTAATGCCCATTTAGAATACATAAATCAACACACAATGCCTCTTTCGCAAGACGCCCTTCTCAGGCGACGCTAAAATAACGTCAGCACACTCCGGACATCTAAAATCTTTCCCTAGCTCTTCCGAGCTCGTGACATTCCTCTCAAAATGGATCACAACCTTAATCCTCAAATTCCAATTCTATATCGCCCACTACACCTATCATGCTGTTATGCGAGAGTACAAGAATTTCATCATAACTCCTTAATCACCAGTAGAATAAACTCTTCAGCGGCTCGAAACCTTTCACTTAACTCATTTTAGAAGAAGAATCGCCCCTCACAACCAACTTTCCATTACCGTAAAAGACACAGAACTCAAGTCGTGTTCTAAACCGACATAACTCTTTTGGGACCTATTTACACATAACAAAACCATCATAATCAAATACCTCCAAATCAATCAAATTATAGAAGCTGTCAAGCCCACACGTACAACTACAAATCACTTGGCAGCCTCACCACACCGAAGGAATCGACTATTTCCCTAACCATGCTGATCCAAACTACTACTAGACTACCTTAACTTCATCCGATTTCTTTTTGACTTGCCTTGATAATCAATACCTCTATTAAAGCACATAACAGACCTCAATCAACACTCATCCCAAGTGTCCTAAATCATGAGACCACTTCGTCTCAATACCCATAAGCCATTTCATACTCTCTCCATGCTCTCAATAGTACTTCCAATTGATTCCCCCATTCTAATTAGATCTTATGTGAATCCGTAGTTGTATCTCCCATTTCCCTAAAACTGCACCGCAGACCCGATGATAACATAGAAATACTCCAAGTACCTTTCACACTCTGCTGCAAAATCTAATCCTCTGCCACATAACAAACCCGAAAATCCTTAAGCACCATACCTTTAATCTTGAATTCACTAGAACCATTATTAAGAGTATCCACTCTAGTCCAGTCTCAATTATTTAACCAAACAACTAGTGTTTTGCTAGCACATGAACACTTCGATCAAGCAACCGAATGGATCCTTTCCTTAGTGTAAAATCTTAATCATTACATGACCCTCACACATCAATAGGGTTACGCGTGGAACACATCCATCAAATTCCTTGCTCGATTTACCTATGATGTTTTCTTCCATTCGTCATAACTAATCCACCAATATACCGATAATTCGAAATTGCAAAGGCACATAACCACGTGACCCAATCAAAGAGAGCGGACTCCCCCACTTAGATTTATGCTACAATCACATAAATTAAGAACCCACATTGCCTTCTCCCTCTATCTACCATGATCTCACACCTTTACTTTGCCAAATATCTCACAAGCTCTTGTTGCACTAATCATCGCACATCCCGAATTGTAACACCCCGTAAATCTGGATTAGTTGTGGATGAATTAAATGAGTATTAACATGACATTTTAGACATGAGAAGTCCTATCGGTATGAGTATGGGTGGAAACAATAGTTTTAAAATCAAGACAGAGAGTGAGGTACATAAAATTCAATAGATTCGACTAAATTTATTGGAGATACATCTTATAACCTTAGTCAGTGCAAGTCCATAAAACTCACAGCCATATACAGTGCAAGGCCATAAAAACTCAGTGCCATACACAATGCAAGGCCATAAAGACTCAGTGCCACAGACAGTGCAAGGCACTGTAATTTTGGCGCCTCTAATGGCGCCTTGCACAGTAATTTTGGCACCCCTGGAGATGCCTCGGGCCGACGAGGTTTATCCAAGCTTTTTTTTATTTTCCTCAGTTTTGGGACGTGTTCACTTATTTAAAACCCTTACCCCGTTCCCCTATACCCCAAACACGAAAAGCTACTCTAGAAAGGGAATGTCTCAAGAACATAACTTCCCCAAGGTCCCTCCATCATCTAAGGTAAGTTATAACGATGAATCTAAGTTAATTTCAATTCTCCAACACCTTAGTAACATGGTTAAATCCTTCCACTCATTAGATATTCAATTGAGACGCCATTGTTGAGAAACGAAACCCTAGAACTCGAATTCAAGAGGAGTGAACTTCAAAAAGGTAATGCTTCTACTCCCTAATCATTTATAATTATGAATTGATGAGTTTTGGGGAGAATAGTAAATGGGTTTGATAAAGAGAATCGTACAAACTATGCTAGGGGTTTGGATTGTTGAATTATGATTGTTGTAAACATTTGGGTGATCAGAAATGGTGTTATTTACATCTATTTGGGATTGTAGAATCACCTAGAAGTAATAGAATGAGAACTTGGTGAAGAAAAGACCAATTACTAAGGGCTATGAGGCTTTACACCCATAAGGTATTTTATAGAATTCCTAAGTTACTAAAACAGGAGGATTAGTGCTAATATTGGTTCCTCTTGATATATATATTGACGTAGATTATCGTTAAACGAGGTGACGAACATTGTGATGCTCTTAAAAAGGGCCAGAGCTAAGGTATGTGAGGCTAACTCTCTATGTTTGGGAATGTTAATTATTTTCCTACACTACGTTTCTTTTACAACGTTATTAATTACCTCAGAAATATAGTTAAGCTTAGTTCCTTGAATAGTTATAGAACCTCTATTCTCTAGCTTCGTAACTCATTCATGACTTTCATTCTGAACGTTGTGAGCTTAGTGTGTAATCAATATAGACTTGGGTTTGATACCCATGAGTCTCAGTCTAGATTACTTAGCATGTCATAAATAGTTGAAGTTTCAGTTTTCAAAATCAGTTCATGAATACATGTCTCAGTCTAGTTCTATTCAATATCCTAGTATCATGTAACTCAGTATGATTCAGTATTTCAGTATCATGTATTGCAGTATGATTCTTAGTTCCTGCTTTTAAATCCATGAATGTTGAATGTATTTGGGCCTAGGGCTGTAGTTAATGCTTTATGCATCTTTGGGCCTGAGGCCGCAGTTTATGCTTTATACATCTTTGGGCCTAAGGCCGCAGTTTATGCTTTATGCATCTTTGGGCCTGAGGCTGTAGTTATGCATACGTATACTTGGGCACGAGGCCGCAGTTTGTGAACATATATATTAGGCCTGAAGCCGCAGTTTAATATTTAGATAAAAAGGTTGTTCATCATTCAGAAGATGGAGTATTCATATCCTTACTTTCTTTGTTCAGTTCAGTTATCAGTTATCATTGAAGTTTCAGTTTCAATAGTTATCATTTCACTTATCAATTATTAATTCTCAGTTATCAGCTTAGTTTCAGTTTCAGTATTTATAATTCTTTCTTTCAGTTGCTTTACATACCAGTGCAATTTAAATGTACTGACGTCCCTTTTGCCCGGGGCCCGCATCTCATGATGCAGGTAATGATTTACAGGTTGACGATTCAGAGCGCTAGTATTCTCATACCAGCTATTTGGTGAGCCCCAGTTCTTTCGGGGTATTATCATTACCTTATAGTCTTCAGTATTTTTCAGACAGTCAGTGTTTTTAGTACTTCCTTAGAGACTTCATAGACTAGAGTAATAGTTAGACAGAGTCGCGGGCTTTTCATATTAAGCTATATTGGCTACAAATATGTTTCAGAATTGTATTAGTATTTCCGCACTTTGATTTATATCATCCAGACTTATAGTATATCAACATGTGTTAGTTTATCTTCCGCATTCAGTATGTTATGATATCACATGTTGATTCAGCAGTTGGTTCACTCGGTCGCATGTAGTCAGGTACCGGGTGCCGTGTTACGTTCAGGCCTGGGTTCGGGGCGTGACAAAGCTTGGTATCAGAGCACTAGGTTCAAGTGTCCTAGGGAGTCTATGAAGCCGTGTCCAGTGGAGTTTCCTTTATATGTGTGTGCCGGCCATGCATATAAATGGTTAACTACCAAGACATTCAGGATTGTCTCATTTCTTTCTACTCTAGATCATGCTAGAGGCTTAGAGCAATAGGTAACCTTCTCTTCTTATCGAATTCAGACGTATCAAATGCCCAAGCGACGGGCAGGAAAAATCCAAGGTCCTAGAGCGGATGATCGCCTATTGGGGTATAATTATGGAGTACAGGTTAGTAACAAATGAGATTTTGGAGGATGTTGAGAGTTAGAGGCAATGGATAATAGTTCAGATTAGAGCATCATCTTATTAGAAATGTAAAAAGTAGGTTTTATCATGTTCTATGGTTATCAGTTTACCTCAATTACCAGTTACACAGTCTTTAAATTAGCAGGTTTATGGTTTTTCAGTATGCAGTATTCAGTTATTCAGTTACCAGATCTCCAATTTTTAGTGTATCCAAATTTTGGTGACTTGTGGGTATATAGTATTGCTTATGGGTTCTAAAAGAAAAGAAAAGATAAGTAACATATATAGCAAAATCTTCACATGTTGTAGATCCAGATTAAGACTCAAGACTCGCCAGGTGGTGCAGAAAGTGATTTATCAGATAATGATATACTCTGAAGGACATGTTTGTGTATGGTAGTGTATTCATATATGTGTTTTACCTCACGGAATAATTTTATTTTAATTCTTACAAATGGAGCCATAGGTTGGATGATGATAGTTCAGATGTCAGGCCCCATAGCGTAATAGGATAAGAATTTGATCATAGCGGTCATAGAATTGAGCACTATAGTTTTGAATAGAAAAGAGCCTAAGGGCAAAACCTAGTAGTCAGAAATGTTTGTTATTGCCAAAGATATATTTTTCGTACGACTCATGCATAAGACTAAGAAATATGATGTACGAAATGAGAACCAAGAGCAGCCGGCATTGAATTTCAGGAAATGATTTTAAGTTGTTCAGATTTATTCATATTAGAATTAGAAAGTACCACGTTAGTGAGTTACTATAAGAAGCAGCTATTATTGTGAGATAAAGGATATGAAAATTCCCCTTAGGTTATGTGACTAAGTGTTTATCCCAAAAGTTTATAGTCTAATATGATTTTGAAGTGTATAGAAAGTTTGGGGGTTATATATTCCAATTTCGTTTAAGACAGATAAAATTTCCATGAGTGTGATCCATGTACATAGTACAAAGAAAAGATAGTGTGCGACCGTAGAATAGGGTGGGATGATGAGAGAAGTTAGGAATAAACTTATGCTTCACTTTAGTCATTCAAAGTAGAACAAGAAAACATGATGCTAGCAGGTGGTTAGTAAAAGGATAGTAAGTAAGTTTTGAGTAGATACAACAAATTAGCAATTTCAGAGCTAGTAGAGGTACAATTTAATTTACTTAGTCAGGTTAACACTAGTGAGTGAGTAACAGTTTGAAATACTGAACGTGTGTTAGAACCCGAAGACTTTGAGTTAAACTCAAAGTATAGTAACCGTAGAAAAATAAAATCAACTAGCAGCAAGACAGCGAACTACAGAAGAATAGCCTTTAAGAATTATCGAAAAAGTGTCTCCCCAAGAATGACAGTGTGAGCAGAGTTAGATCATTTAAGATTGTGTATGATAGTTGTGAATACATTAGCTTTCCGTTTATGTAAGTAATTTAGTTTTTCCTAGTAAGAAATATTGCTTAGAAGTATGTTGGAGAATGGGTCGTCATTAATGTAAAGTGCAAAGAATTGTAGAAAATAAGGAAAGTTGTTTGGATCCCAACAAAAGAGAATATCTGCAAGTATAAGACCTTAACCTTTGGTCTAAGGGGTGATAAGGAAATTGTCAGTAAGTCTAGTTGGAGATTTTAACCCCTAATAGTTAGCATGGGATTAGGGAAAAAAAGAATAATCAAGTATGGGAAGTATAGCTCATGATTGAGGCAGATAGGAGAACTCTAGTGAAAGAAGTTCACTGCTTAGTCAAGCTAGGAGTTCGACTTTCAGACTCCGAAAGTGGTGGAGTTGTTGTCCAAAATAGGACTTGCTCCTCCTTAGTAGCCGAAGTGAAGGAGAAACAGTTTGATGATCCCTACTTGTTATAGCTGAAAGGGGGGTTTTACAAGCATGAGACGATGGCTTTTGAAAAAAGGGGGAGATGATGGTACTTTGAGGTACCAAGAAGGACTGTGTGTCCAGATATAGATGGACGTAGAAAAGGAGGATCATGATAGAAGCTTAGAATTCTAGGTGTTATATCAACCCCGGTTCACCAAAGATGTATCATGCTCAAGGAGATTTATTGGTGGAACGACATGAAAAGGAATACTGCAGACTTTGTGGCCAAGTGTCCTAATTATCAGCAAGTGAAAGTTGAGCAACAGAAAATCAAGTGTTTATCTCAGAATATACATATCCTTTAGTAGAGATGGTAAATATGGACCTTATAATAGGATCATCTCGCTTATTTGAAAAGCATGGTTTGTATGGGCGAATGTGTAGATCGCCAATTGGTTGGTTCGAAATTGGCGAAGCACAGTTGTTTGGACCAGATTTGGTCAATCAGTCTATAGAGAAAGTCAAGTTGATTCAAGAGCATTTTAAGACAGCTCATAATTGCCAAAGGTCATATTCAGACGTGTAGCATAGAGACAAAAATTTCAAGTTGATGATTAGGTGTTTCTAAAAGTTTCACCTATGAAAAGTGTTATAAGATTTGGGAAGAAAGGAAAGTTTAGTCCCAGATACATCGGGCTGCATAAGATCCTACGAAGGGTCGGGAAGGTAGCTTATGAAGTAGAGTTTCCACCAGAATTGACGGTTATAAACCCACTATTTCACGTGTCATGTTATAACATTCAAATTTTCAATATTCAAATCTTATGCCACGACATTTATGTTTCCAGTATTCAGCTCTCATGTTAGAATATTCAAGTCAATTTAGTACTCAAATACTCATGTCAGTCCAGTAGTAAGATATTCATGCCATCTTAGTTCTCAGATATTGATTTAAGTTTCATTTTCAACAGTTATCATTTCAGTTATCAATTATTAATTCTCCGTTATCAGCTTAGTTTCAGTTTCAGTATTTATAATTCTTTCTTTTAGTTGCATTACATACCAATGCAATTCAAATGTACTGACGTCCCTGTCACGACCCAACTGGAGGGTCATGACTAGCACCCGGGCCATACTTACCGAGCGTCAACGTACATTTTATCTAACCTTCCTTATTATCTTTAAGGGCCGACGAGATCAATATAAATGGTAGACATGGATCATGAACAACCAACAATGAAAGATAATGGCATGAACATACATAATATGGGACGACAAGACTGTCAAGAGACTATATATAAGGTACGAGCTACCACGCTACTGTGAAAGACTATACAACAAAAATCAGCCGACAAGGCATTCCAAACCATACATGAGTCGACACCTGTCTATGAGCCTCTAAAGGAACATAAGTCATGCAACATTGCCAGAACAGGCCCCGACATACCTATAATGTCTATAATAAAAATGCATACCAAGACCATGGCAAGTCCGGAGAAAAGATCTCACCAATAACCGTTGAACTGGACAGCCTACTGTGGTGGGGGAGCTGCGTCTACCCGTCTATCAGGACCTGCAACATGACATGCAGCGTCCACAAATAAAAAGGACGTCAGTACGAATAAAGTACTGAGTATGTAAGGCAGGAAAGCATAAGTAAGAACAATAATATAAACAGGGATAAATAATATACAACCTGTGACATCTGGGTATCTCTGAGGGCAACTGACATGAAATGCATGATACATACATATATATACATAAACGTTTAAAATATACGCCTCTGTGGGCATCATTATCATCATATCGTACCCGGTCGTAATAGGCTCGGTAAAATGTACCCAGACATCATAAGGCTCGATAGAATCGTACCCAGCCACATAGAGCTCAGTAAAACCTAACTGATCAGTGGTTGCACAATAGGTTCCATACCCGGACGACTATAGCGCGGCTCGGTATATTAAAATAGATACATATATATGATGCGTGATGTACTTATTGGAACAACATTTTGAACCTTTCGGAGTGACGTAAGGTCGGTATCCTCCGTAGACGTTATTAGGATTAACTTTTCATCAAGAATCTTATAAGAATCAGGAAGTACCAACAACATTGATAACAAAAGAATAAGAGAAGTAACATCAACATCAATCGCTCCATAAGAAGGGCAACGATGTAAGTACTGCAAGCTTCTAAGAGTATAGTATGTTTGGAAGCTCGTTCATTACATTATGTACAATCGGAATCGTGCAAAATAATGAAGGGGATAGCCTCACATGCCTTGTATATACTGCCCAACCTCAAGCTATCCAAATGTCACGACTCCTTAGTCTACAATAAGAGAAATGACACTATCATTATCGTTTAAGCGTCGTAACTATTATGTATCGATCGCAACCTATTTTACGAGGAAACGGATAGTACCTCCCCTATTATATGACTTCCCACAAGTCAAGACAATCACCAAACATCCCAAACAACATCAACAATAATCATATTGATCCTCCCAAAACAGTCCACCAACTAACAATATTACTACCAAGCCTTTCGATATATATTTCACAAGTTCTAGCTTCAACGATTTAGCCGCAACTTGGATAATCTTAAATACATGTAGAGTAAGAGGTTCCTTACCTTTAAAAGGAAAGAAAAACTACAATTTGGTCTTAATTGTCCCCGAAATATCCCTCCAATTATGCCACAAGAACAAGGAAGCGAAACTAGCAATCAATTCGAGTTTTTCGGCACTTGAATTACTTTAGAAGACTTGAAATCACCTATGGTTGATATTAAAAACTTGAGGGAGTATTTACAGAACATAAAACACTTAAAACAACCTCCTACACGAGCTGGAACAACATAAAAATCAGCAACAACAAGAAGAACAAGAAACTTACTAGCGCCACGGAATTCCCGACACTTGATTTGTGTTGTTTGCCCTTTGTTTGGGTCTTGGATCATGAGAGAATCTTGAGAGAGTGTTTTTATGGTTATAAGGTCTGCATATACTGAAAAAGAATGACTTAAAACGGGGTTTAGGCATCTTATATATATCTATATGTCTTAAACCGCCTATGTGGGCCCCATAGAGAGCTGCTTGGCGCAGTCTCGCGAAAACGCAAATATCTCTCTATTTAGAGATCGTATCGACAAACGGTTTGATGCGTTGGAAGCTAGACTCATAGATCTGTGATTTGGTGGGTAGATCACCCTGTAATTCCAAGTGTATTGGGAGAAAAACGTAGTAACATTTGACCTAAAGTTTAAGTAAAATTATAAACGTAAGTTGCGATAACTTTTGTCGATTTTTGTTTCATAACTCGCTTGACTTCAAGACTTATGATACGGATATTATATTATTCAAATTCATTTAAACATGACCTCTTGGGACAATTAATCACCTCTAGTGTTATCCGAAAATACGGGTTACAATATCCTTGATTCGTTTAACTTCTAATATTTGTTAACCACTCTTATAGACCCTTGTATCATTTGAGACCAATAGGATTAACTTCTTATCATCTCAAAGATAATCTCTTCTTGGATTTACGTCGACTAACTTACGGCGTGATCTAAGGTATGCAAATTTGGGTTGTAACACCCTCCCCCCTTAGGAACATTCATTCTCGAATGTAAGGGTTTATGGGGAGTTTAACTCATCGTGGATTTCGACGGACATTTCCTGCTAAGTTTCCCCTATAAAATGGACACTAGCCAAACTTGCAAGCAGTTAAACCCAACCTATGGCCTTATAAGACTATACAAAGCATTATGAATGCGTGCATTATTTGTATATCACCATTTTGTATTAAAAAGTAGTATTCACAAGCTATTGCTTACCTCATAGAGCCGTTTCACCTTCTAATGCGTCCTGCTTTCCCCCGGCATCCTTGTTATCTTCACTCTGGAAACAAGTAAGGGTATTTAGACTTCATCTCCTCTTCTGCTTCCCATGTCATTTCTTCTATATTCTTGTTCCTCCACAATACTTTGATGGAAGCTATATCCTTTGTTCTCAGCTTGCAGACTTGTCGATCTAATATAACCACTGGCACTTCTTCATATGATAGCTCCTCTGTAACTTGTACATCTTTGATAGGGACGACCCGAGAAGGGTCTCCAATACATTTCCTCAACATAGATACATGGAATACTGGGTGGACAAATTCCAATTCGGATGGCAATTCTAACTCATAAGCAACCTGTCCAATTCGTCGATGAATTTTGTACGGCCCAATATACCGCGGACTCAACTTACCCTTCTTCCCAAAACGCATAACACCCTTCATCGGCGAGATCTTCAGGAAAACCCAATCACCAACCTCAAATTCCAGATCACGACGTCGGACATCAGAATAAGACTTTTGCCTGCTTTGTGCCGTCCTCAGTCGCTCTTGTATCACTTTCACCTTCTCAATGGCTTGGTGAATCAAATCTGGCCCATATAATTCTGTCTCACCGACTTCGAACCATCCAACTGGTGATCTACATCTCCTCCCGTACAGTGCCTCATACGGGGCCATTTTAATACTGGAATGGTAGCTATTATTGTAGGCAAATTCTATAAGTGCCAGATGGTCATCCCAATTCCCCTTGAAATCTAGAACACATGCTCGTAGCATATCTTCAAGCATCTGAATGGTACGTTCAGCCTGTCCATTAATCTGCGGATGGAATGCAGTGCTGAGATTTACTTGTGTGCCTAAACCCTTCTGAAAAGACCTCCAAAAGTTAGACGTAAATTGAGCTCCTCAGTCTGATATAATAGATACCGGCACACGATAAAGCCTAACAATCTCCTTGATATACAACTTCACATAATATTCAACCGTGTAAGTTGTCTTAACTGGCAGAAAATTGGCAGATTTTGTAAGTCGATCAACTATCACCC
>AWOL01S0082973.1:15107-44596 GCA_000715115.1 Nicotiana otophora | reverse complement strand
TGGATGGATTGTTATCATTAGCTCACATTTCCGAAGGATATTCCAAACGTGGTAATAGTTCTCCTTGTGAGACACCCAAATGGCGCACTCTAGAATAGTACAATCATATGTGAATACTAGAATGTTTAGAAATTTCAAAAGATAGGTAGTGGAATCCTAGAAGGGATAAATATTTACCTTAGTAGGACTCCCGTCCCTAGAAAAAAGGGAGAGAGAATGTTAGGCATCCTGAAGAGCCAGCGAGATAAAGCAAGGGGAGCTAAAAGTGAAATAATGTTTTGTTGAAGTTTTCAGAATAAAGAGATAGAGAGAAATATTAGCTGGAGAATAAGAAGAAAGTAAATGAAGTATTATGAGTAAGATATGATAAATGGGTGTTAACGGTAAATCACAATATGACAGAATGGCAGAGTCTATAGTCAAGTGAAGAAAAATACAAGAGGAGATAGGCCTTGAGACAATACAAGAGTATAAGCGCTAAAGTCATATCCTCATTTTGAGAAATGAGTTGGTGAGTCCAATGTGATTACCAGAAGGCAAAAGTCAAACCCCCGGAGTAATAGAAATCAGTATAGGCTAGTGAACAAGATAAACTGAACATGAATTAGGGATCAGAAGATTTGATAATAGTCGGCATCGTGAGAATTTCAGAGATCGTGTTACGACAATAATAGAATGGATAACAGAAGAATAACCTTTAAAGGTCATTCAGGAAGACGCTTCCCTAAAACAAGCGTTGTGAGCAGAGTTAAGCTTAAGGGACTAAGTGTGCCACTTACACTAGGTGTCACTCTCGTGCAAAAGGAATTCAGTTATCCTTAGTACAGAAGGGTTACCGCAAGGCGAGTAAGATGTTAGTGAAGATGTGAAAAAAATGCCAAAGTTGAAGAGGTAACTATGGAATAGTAAAGGAAGAATGCGGTAAAAAAGAGAAAGAAATGAGATTGCATTTATTCATATCGTACAGATATGTTACGACTCTAGAATATTATGCAAGCACGATGCCGGGGAGAGGCACTAAGGGTTCCCGCACTAGATATTATTGATAAATAAGTGCAAATGAACACTTGGTACATAAGGAGACAGTGTGCGGGGTAAGGTAAGACAAAGGATATAACCCAAGAGAGATTACACATAATATAGATATGAGAATGGACTAACGAGTAGTTAGTAGTTGATGCAGGATGAGCCTAGTCATGTCTAGACAAGAGGAGATAGACAAATCAGTAGATTATTAAGCGTAGTGAACCCCAACATAGTGAATCTAGTCTCGCAGATATGATGTCGTAACCCTTGAAAAATATTGAAATAGGAGTTGAGGTAATTATAGGTACCGTATAGGTATTATGGAAATAAAAGAAAGTGCTATTGGGAAGGTAGTCAAAAATTTCAGTTCAAAAGCAACCCTACGAGCATAAGAACGCGGAGGTAAGTAACTAAGGATAATTATAGGCGAGTAAGAACATAAAAAAACAATTCCGTCGGTTATACAATGTAATAAGCTCGTAGATTTACAAGAGTCAGAGGATCTTCCCTAAGTACTATCACAAAAAGACTAGCTGAGGAAATAAAGTAGAATGCTTCAACTTAAGCATAGTGACATAAAGAAGAAATAGTCTTGTAACAACAGTCTGACTACAACATTGTATGCACTCCATAAGAAAGTAGCACCTATCGTGGCTAATGAACGGGAAGAATAAAAAAAATCAAAACTTATATTTGAGATCATATGAGTTACTTGAAATTCCAGTATTCGTGGGCACTAAGGTAAGCCAAGAATTCATGTAGTAAGTGGCAGAACAACCAGCAAAAGTAATTGCTTATGTTTAAAGGAAACTGAGAAGGCACAAAAGGAAATCTATGGTGCTAGCAAGTTAAAGAAAGGTTACGAGTAGTATGAATATATATGTGTAGGTCGCAAGCTAAAGTATCATAGAGCGACAAGGTTTTAGGTAGATAGGAGTAAAAATAAGAAAATATGAGTGATAAGAATAGGTAAGCATCGGAATTAAGCCATCAAAACAAGAGAGCTGATGGTTTCTGAATGTTATAGAAAGCTCGGTACAGCCTGAATGAACTCAGAGGAGTCTAAGACTAGGATCAATTAGAAGAGATGAAATGCTTTCCTGGTTGTAGAATAAGGGTGTAATGGTGATAGATAAGAGGATGACGTTTAGGCCTTTGATTGAGTGATGATTTTAAAGAAAAGGGATTTCATGAATTGCACGTGATTAGAATATCCTCATAAGATGAATCACTTTGGGATGCTATGAAATACGGTTATTGAAGGATAGTATTTTCCCTATGTGGATCAGGCAAATCACTTCAAATGTTCCCCGATGCAATGTGAGCCCTAGTGATAATGTATTACGTAAGACATTTCAAGTTATTAGCGGTAGAATATAGATCAACGTTGAGGTGAATCACCAATAGATGGATAAAAGTTACAAAGTATGAGATGAGATTAGGCCGACATTATTAATATGAACAGCAATGAGGAAGCATTAAAGGACTTAGATTTATATATATAGGATAAGCAGCGAGAGAGTAACCTGGAGTTGGGTAGAAAACCTCGGTAATAATAAACCGAAGTAAAAGTTATGGTATAGTATGAACTACCTAGATGTAGTAAAGTCATAAGCATAGATAACCGAGGCTATGAAACAAGATATAGCAATAGTCATAAATTTGACAAAGTACCGAGTGAAGAACTTTAATATACCTATAGATTCCAGAGGGGCAACTTGTCATAGTTCTGTATATGTTCACAAAGTGAGGCATAGAGATTGTCTAAAAGATGGACGAAAAAGGAGAGAAGAGTCGCATAGGAACACATACATGGACAAAGTTGTACATGCTGCATGAAAAAATGTAGCAACAGTTAAGAGATTGAAAGAATTCCGATCACAAGTCGTGGTGTGAGAAAGAGGCCTAAAGGGGGGAATGCCCTCGCCTTTGAATTTATTAATAGAACAATTTCCTAGATGGTAAGGAAAATATTAAAGTATTCACAGTAGCTATAGGTTATGATACATATAAGCAAATCAGTCAACATTCGAGGACGAATGTTCCCAAGGGGGAATGATGTTACACCCATATTTTCGTACATAAGAGTACATCATAAGTCAATTGATGTAAGCTCATAAATGAGACCATTTTTGAAAGTACATATGGCAAGTTAATCATCTTAACTTGGAGTTTACTTATCTTTAAGATCATAGATAACAAGTACCAAGAGGGTTGAAACACCTAGAAGCTAAGCAACCTAAAGAAAATAAGTCTCGTCGAATGTCGACAAGTTGGGAATGTTATAAAATGTACTTTTAGGGTGATACTATGGTTCTTACCAATATATGTAGGTCATGTTATGCGTTATTTTAGTCGTATGATAGTCGTGTATTACATTTTGAAGTCAAGCAAGTTGTGGAACAAAAGTTGGCAAAGGTCATGACAAGTTACATTCATAAATGTGCTGAAACTCAGGTCTAATGTAGCGGAGCATTTCTCCCATTATAATTGGAATTACGGGATGATCCACATATAAACCTGAATATCTGCGAGTCTAGTTTCTAAATCATTAAACCGTTTGTCGATACTACATTGGAGTAAAGAGATATTTGCAGTTTCGCGAGACTGCACAAACTGCATAGGTGACAAGTAGGTGTGTCACTGAAGCTTTTTGAAAAATACATTTCGTATGTTATATGATGTCATTTTGGGACATATTATATACCAAATTGAAGGTATTGGAATTTAATTTCCAATGCTTTTAACCGTTCATTCATACGACATCTGAATAAAAAGATATAAGCATCAGAAGATGGGCCAGTGAGAGGGTGCCAAGCTATCACCTCTTTGACTTTTCCAAACTTGATATATATAGGTCTTAGGCCGTGTTTATATTCATTTAGACATATAACACTACCTGAGAACATCCATAAATATGTCCATAAGATCTCTTCTAGGGTTTCAAAGAAGATTAACATCCCGGGTACAAAATAAGAAGCGATAACATTAGAACGATCCCTACGACGTAAGTATTGCTATATCGCCTCTCGTTTTCTTTGTAGTTTGAGTTTTGGAAGGTACTTCATAGTTAATAAAACGTCTAATTTATGTATTTAAGCTTTTATATATCAAGTAAGGTTGATAAATTTATTTCCTAATAGTTAGAAGTCATGGGACGATGATTGGAAGTCGTGAGTTTGATTTATTTCACTTTTAGTGGACTGTTTTGTAGTCCACTCATGTTGGACTATTGTGTTGCTGATTTATGGAGTTTGGAAGGATGAAGGGTGTGGAGAAACTCCACATGTGGTAGGGTAGTAGGCTGGCCGCTCGTCGCTGCCATATTAGGCTAATCGATAACTTGTTGATTGGGCGTGTTGTGGTATATTTGGAGTTTTTGTTGTATTGAAGGTCCCGAATTGTAGTTGGGTTGTTTTTGAGTTTCTAATTGTATTGTGTTTGTATCTCGCCTATAGTAGGGTTGAGGGAGCAGCAAAATCAGGGAAAATGCTGCCTGTCTTTTTTTAAGAATCGAGTTATCATTTGAGATACGTGATATACTAGCACTATCTAAGTTGTACATGTATTTCTTTTTTATAGGGTTGGCGCGCTAGTTGTCGTAAGCTTGTCGTTGAGTATTATTGATGACTTGAGGTATGTTAACTTTCCTTTTGGCATGATCCATATGATACAAACGAAACGTGCAAATGCGGAACTTTCATAAAGACTCTATTCATAGAAGTACTAGGGGTGCCTATGTTCTTGATTCCCCATGTGTACTATTATTATATCTTCTGTTCATGGGTATCACACAAATATGTAAGTTGCTAAAGTTTATTCGAAGGAATATTGATCTTATGACATTCCTAGAAATCTTTTTGACTTACTTCATTATGCATTGCATATACATGTACATTAACCTATGACCAAATGTCATTATATACGCGTATATTATATGTATATGGGATATGGGAAAGGTTATGACGTTATATATGCACCACCACCTGATCAGCTCGTATACGTTGACGATTACGCCAACAGTGGCTGAGATGATGTGATGGGATGCCCTTTGAGGCTTGATGATATTATGTACACATATACCTATGCATGGTATGACATTTATGCGCAAATGCATGACATTATAAATGTTTCATGATTCACAGAGCTATTCAGACTTACAGGTTGAGTTCTTTACTCCATGTTTCTTTCATGTCTTTTCTATACTCCTTTCATGCCTTACATACTCAGTACTTTATTTTTACTGACGTCCCTTTTTCCTGGGGACGCTTCGTTTTATGCCCACAAGTCCCGATAGATAGGTTAAGAGTTCTCCTAGTAGGCTATCAGCTCAGCGGTAGGTGTTTGTGCACTCCACTTTCTCCAGAGTTGCCTATTTGGCCAGTACAATTTGGACATGTATTAATTAGTATGGCGGGCCCCTTTCCCTACCTTTATAACATTTATGTACTCTTAGAGGCTTGTAGACAGATGTCATGTATATGGATACTTGTATGGCCTTGTCGGCCTATGGTTTGAGCATACAGATGATCATGTTGCCCTTTTAGGCCCGTATATCATATGTATAAGTTTCTATATCATGTTGGGTCAGCTTATGTCTAGTATTCCTTTATGTTTTATTACCGTTATCTCATTACGGCCCTTCTAGCCCACCTACCCATGATGGTATTAAAGAAAGATGTGTTACGTTGGTACTCAGTTATGTAAGGCAATGGGTGCGCGTCGCAGCCCTGCGGTTTAGGTGGTGACATTTTGAATACATAATTATCGATAGTTTGGTTACTCGGGACAATCAAATTTATTGGGAACAACTCTGAACATGGGAATAAGGAACTTGAGCCAACATACTTGAAACTTACGCGAACACTATGGAATCCAATTCTAAGAGAGTAGTTTAGCCAACATACCTTGCTTGAGCTTTCCTTAAGTTACTACAATATTCCGAACATCCTAGAAATCCTAATCTATTTTGAGACATAACGGAATTGAACACAAATTAGAAAGATATTCATGGTTTCAGCTCATTTGGGCATTTTATCAAACACTAGGCGTGCAAATTTGACCCCAAGGTTCTTCTACAAGATTTTCTTCACTCCATAACCCATTCAATACCAAGAGTTTACTCATATTAGCTCAATTACCTTCCCACCATCCTTATATTTGTATGCATGCAAAAATAACAAATCGCATACCCAAGCATCACACTCCCAATCTCCCATCTTTTACCCAAACTTGAAATTAAATACTAGAGTTAGAACCTTACCTCTTAGATGAAGACCATGTGAGTTTTCCTTATGAATTCTTTAAATCTTCAGCAAGGATTGATGAACAATTAGCCTAGGGTTTCCTCCTCTCTCTCTAGAACACTTTCACTTCTCCCTAATAATATCTGATATTTGCCTTCAAAATGACCCCCTAAGGCCTTATATCAAAATAGGGTCGAGAAATTTCCAAAAATGACCCTCGAAGTCAATTATGTTGTAGTAGAATTGTTATCTGGCCAGCAAAATCATTATGTGGCCAGCAGAATGGATATATGGCCAGTAGAATTTATATGCAGCCAGCATAATNCCCACAGTGGCCGAGATGATTTGATGGGATGCCCTCAGAGGCCTGATGATGTTATGAAACATGTACCTATGCACGACTTGACATTCATACGCATGTGCATGACACTATAATTATTTCATGATTTACAGAGTTATCCAGACTTACAGGTTGAGTCATTTACTCTATATTTCTTCCATGTCTATTATGTACTTATTTATGTGCCTTAAATACTCGGTATATTATTTGTACTGGCGTCCCTTTTGCCTAGGGACACTGCGTTTCATGCCCGCAGCTCCTGATAGATAGGCCGAGAATCCTCCAAGTAGGCTATCAGCTCAGCGGAAGGTGTTGGTGCGCTCCATTTCCTCCGGAGTTGCTTATATGGTCAGTATGATTAGGACATGTACTGATTAGTATGGCGGGGCCCTGTCCCTACCTTTATAACATTTATGTACTCTTAGAGGCTTGTAGACAGATGTCATGTATATGGATACTTGTATGGCCTTGTCGGCCTATGGTTTGAGCATACAGATGATCATGTTGCCCTTTTAGGCCCGTATATCATATGTATAAGTTTCTATATCATGTTGGGTCAGCTTATGTCTAGTATTCCTTTATGTTTTATTACCGTTATCTCATTACGGCCCTTCTAGCCCACCTACCCATGATGGTATTAAAGAAAGATGTGTTACGTTGGTACTCAGTTATGTAAGGCAATGGGTGCGCGTCGCAGCCCTGCGGTTTAGGTGGTGACATTTTGAATACATAATTATCGATAGTTTGGTTACTCGGGACAATCAAATTTATTGGGAACAACTCTGAACATGGGAATAAGGAACTTGAGCCAACATACTTGAAACTTACGCGAACACTATGGAATCCAATTCTAAGAGAGTAGTTTAGCCAACATACCTTGCTTGAGCTTTCCTTAAGTTACTACAATATTCCGAACATCCTAGAAATCCTAATCTATTTTGAGACATAACGGAATTGAACACAAATTAGAAAGATATTCATGGTTTCAGCTCATTTGGGCATTTTATCAAACACTAGGCGTGCAAATTTGACCCCAAGGTTCTTCTACAAGATTTTCTTCACTCCATAACCCATTCAATACCAAGAGTTTACTCATATTAGCTCAATTACCTTCCCACCATCCTTATATTTGTATGCATGCAAAAATAACAAATCGCATACCCAAGCATCACACTCCCAATCTCCCATCTTTTACCCAAACTTGAAATTAAATACTAGAGTTAGAACCTTACCTCTTAGATGAAGACCATGTGAGTTTTCCTTATGAATTCTTTAAATCTTCAGCAAGGATTGATGAACAATTAGCCTAGGGTTTCCTCCTCTCTCTCTAGAACACTTTCACTTCTCCCTAATAATATCTGATATTTGCCTTCAAAATGACCCCCTAAGGCCTTATATCAAAATAGGGTCGAGAAATTTCCAAAAATGACCCTCGAAGTCAATTATGTTGTAGTAGAATTGTTATCTGGCCAGCAAAATCATTATGTGGCCAGCAGAATGGATATATGGCCAGTAGAATTTATATGCAGCCAGCATAATGATTATGTGGCTAGCAAAACGGTTTTGCGGCCAGCAGAACAATTATCTGGCCAGCAGAATTGTTTTTCAAAACTTTCCCATTTTCTATTCCACTCTGCGATGCTTATGCGGTCCGCAGAACAGTGTTGCGGTTGCGAAATTGACCGCATAATCGCCTTCTTCTGCCAAAAATTCACATCAACACTTCAGTGCATTCTTCAACCCAAAAAGTTCGTACCGTGGCTCGTTTTCTACAATCCTCAAACCCATTAGCCTACCTCGACGCCATGAAACCTTAAATTCTTTCGCAAACTTTTATGGCGCCTTACAGAGAATGAATGATAATGGGGTTTAAGGGTGCTAAAGGGATTCAATACGAGCTTGCCGCTCATCGTGATATATTGATAACTTGTTAGAGAAATATTTTGTACCATGTTGTTGATGTTGTTCTTATTGTTTCTCTATGATTGTTGTTGTTGGTATATGGTATTGGAGGAGGCCTTTGTTACATGGCTGATGCTGCCCAAATTTATAAAAACAAGCTACAAGTTTAAGTTACGGAATTGGCCTTTACCTAGCACTGATTTTGAATTTTCTTGTGCTATAGTAGATTGGGTTGGCTTGTTTGATGAATTTCTTGGAAGGTATTAATGACTCAATGGAGTTATGGTATGATAAGTCTATCGCTTCTTTCCTTTTGGCATGATCCATATGATACAAACAAAATGAGCAAACACACAACTTTCAAAACTGGACTCTATTCATAGAAGTACAAGGGGTGTCTATGTTTTTGATTCCCCATGTGTCCTATTATTATATCGTCTGTTGATGGGTCTCAGAAAATACGTAAGTTGATAAAGTTTATTTTATGATATTAACCGAAGGCATATTGATCTTATGACACCTCGAGAGATCTTATTGACTTACTTCTTATGCATTGCATTCATTTATACATATGCATTGACCCATCATTATATACGCGTATATTCTATGTATATGTGGTATGGGGAAATGTTACAACGTTATATACGCACCACAACCTGATCAGTTGGTATACGTTGATGATTTCTCCCACAAGGTCAAGATGATATGATGGGATGCCCTTAGAGGTTTGACGATGTTATGTATGCATATACCTATGCATGATATGACATTTATACGCATATGCATGACATTATAAATGTTTCATGATTCAAAGAACTATTCAGACTTACAGGTTGAGTCCTTTTTTTTCTGGGGATGCTGCATTTCATGCACGTAAGTCCCGATAGACAGGATGACAATCTTCCTAGTAGGCTATCCGCTCAGCGGAAGGTGTTTGCGTACTCTACTTGCTCCGGGGTTGACTATTTGGTCAGTATGCTTTGAACATGTAATGATTGGAATTGCGGGGCCCTATCGTGACCTTTATGACATTTATGTACTCTTAGATACTTGTAGACAGAGTTCATGTATATGGATACTTTTATGGCCTTGTCGGCCTATGGTTTGAGTGTACAAATGATCATGTCGGCCTTATAGTCCTGTATGTCACATGTATAGGTTTGTATATCATGAAGCGTCATCCTATGTCGAGTATTCCCTTATGTTTTATTCTGGTTATCTCATGACAACCCTTCTGCCCACTTACCCATGATGGTATGATAAGAATGATATGTTACGTTTGTAAGGCCCCGTAAATTTCCGGCAAGTAATTTAAGGTTCTTTGGTGCATAGGTAGGCTAATGTATTGTATTTTCAAAATTTTTGGGTTGCACAGTGCGTTGGGGAGTTGAATCATTTTGACCTCGTTTCGCCCAGCTCCTAGTATGCCAGACCATGCTATATCCCTCGTGAAGCTTGGTGGGTAGCGATATCCCTCGCGAAGCCTGGTCAGTAGCGCGCTAGACCGTGCTTTATCCCTCGCGAAGCCTGGTCAGTAGCGCGCTAGACCGTGCTTTATCCCTCGCGAAGCCTGGTCTGTAGCTCACTATAGATCTCGCCTAGCCTGGTCTGTAGCGCGATTCGGATTTTGGGGGGTCCATTCTTCTATTATTATAATCCGACCCTATCTCGAGAAATAGACATAAGGGACCCTTTTTGAAGGGAATATCTGATATTTTTAGAGAGAGGAAGCGCCCTAGAGTAATAGGAGAAATCCCTAAGCTAATTGTTCATCCAAAATATTGCTCAAGCCTTAAAGTTCAACAAGAAAGCTCACAAGGTCTTCAACCAAGAGATAAAATTCTAGCCCTAACCTTCAATTTCGAAATTTTGTTTGGGAATAAGTAATGGGGAGGAAGGTTTTGAGAATGAGGGTTGTTGTTTATGCATGCATGTACTAATATAGGTGGGAAATAGGTTGTGGAGTAATTGTGGGTGGCTTATTGAAGTAGGGTAGATTGTGGGGGTAAAGGAATCCACTATAGGAAGACCTTGAAACTTTAGTGCGCACCTAGTGCTTGATTAAATGCTCGAATGAGCTGAACCCCCANTTTGAGTTTACAAATGATCATGTCGGCCTTATAGGCCCATATGTCACATGTATAAGTTTGTATATCATAAAGGGTCATCCTATGTCGAGTATTCCCTTATGTTTTATTTTGGTTATCTCATGACAACCCTTCTGGCCCACTTACCCATGATGGTATGATAAGAATGATATGTTACGTTTGTAAGGCCCCGTAAATTTCCGGCAGGTAATTTAAGGTTCTTTGGTGCATAGGTAGGCTAATGTATTGTATTTTCAAAATTGTTGGGTTGCACAGTGCATTGGGGAGTTGAATCATTTTGACCTCGCATCGCCCAGCTCCTAGTGTGCCACACCATGCTATATCCCTCGTGAAGCCTGGTGGGTAGCGATATCCCTCGCGAAGCCTGGTCAGTAGCGCGCTAGACCGTGCTTTATCCCTCGCGAAGCCTGGTCTGTAGCTCACTATAGATCTCGCCTAGCCTGGTCTGTAGCGCGATTCGGATTTTGGGGGGTCCATTCTTCTATTATTATAATCCGACCCTATCTCGAGAAATAGACATAAGGGACCCTTTTTGAAGGGAATATCTGATATTTTTAGAGAGAGGAAGCGCCCTAGAGTAATAGGAGAAATCCCTAAGCTAATTGTTCATCCAAAATATTGCTCAAGCCTTAAAGTTCAACAAGAAAGCTCACAAGGTCTTCAACCAAGAGGTAAAATTCTAGCCCTAACCTTCAATTTCGAAATTTTGTTTGGGAATAAGTAATGGGGAGGAAGGTTTTGAGAATGAGGGTTGTTGTTTATGCATGCATGTACTAATATAGGTGGGAAATAGGTTGTGGAGTAATTGTGGGTGGCTTATTGAAGTAGGGTAGATTGTGGGGGTAAAGGAATCCACTATAGGAAGACCTTGAAACTTTAGTGCGCACCTAGTGCTTGATTAAATGCTCGAATGAGCTGAACCCCCAAGAATCTTCCTAATTATAGTTAAATTTTGTCATGTCTTTAATTAGATTGAAGTCGCTAGGAGTTTTGGAACGTTGTAGTAAAATAAAGAAATCTCAAGCAAGGTATGTTGGCTAAACTCCTCTTTTACAATTGAACCCCACAATGTCCTTGTAAGTCCCGAGTTGCTCATTATAAATTGATTATTCTGAATAAGCCTTGTGTCAAAAGATATATGTGTTCAATATGTATTCCAAATGTTCTTTTTATGTTGTGTTACTATTTGAGAACGTGTTCAAGGTATGAGTTGCATATCTAAATGTCATAACTTTAAGTCGTTATTTTAATGAAAGTTATTGTGCCAAATTGTGTATAAAATCTCAATGTGCTTAAGACTCTTACTTGCTCACATGTGTACTTAAAGTCTTGAATAGAAATGCTTTGTTGTCGATGATCCGTGATGATGTTTGAAAGTGAAAGAGGTGAGCATGAAATATGAACTACGGACAACGTGCCAAGAATGATATTACATTTGGGGCCATTAGTGCCAATGAAACAAAGAAGCGTGTAAAAGATGTTTAAATGAGTTGTAAATCCTTTTAATAATAAACAATTCGGGAGTATCGTTAGTCATCGAGGAAGGGTAGGTTGAAATAGCCTAACCTCGAAACTACACATGTCAGTATATGAGTGAATTGTAATTGTTCTCCTCACATGTGGGGCTCACCAAATCAGCTGAAAAGAGTGTACCGCTATCACTGATCAATGCCACCTGCTGTAGAACCACCTGCATCGATTAAAGATGCAGCGCCCCCAGCAAAAGGGATGTTAGTACTGTCGAATAGCACTAGTATGTATAGCTAAAAGTCCTCTTTCAAAATAGAATGCCCATATCAGGCAACACATAGAAACATCAAGTCATAATCAACAATATCCAAATGTTTAGTTAAAACATAATAATTTTCAAAATACGAACTTCATATACAATTTTAGTAGGGAGATCATTAGAACCGATATACCACCATATTTGTTTGAACGGAGTCAAATCACACCCTATCGGCAAGGCCATCTCCCCACGAACAATGTGGTTTTACAATTGATGCGAAAGAAAGTTGTTACCAAGTATAGTACAACCATATGCGCAATATGGCATCTGATCAGCTCAGCGGAAGGTGTTTGTGCACTCCACTTTCTCCAGAGTTGCCTATTTGGTTAGTATGATTTGGACATGTATTAATTGATATGGCGGGCCCCTTTCCCTACTTTTATGACATTTATGTACTCTTAGAGGCTTGTAGACAGATGTCATGTATATGGATACTTGTATGGCCTTGTCGGCCTATGGTTTGAGCATACAAATGATCATGTCGCCCTTTTAGGCCCGTATGTCATATGTATAAGTTTCTATATCATGTTGGGTCAGCTTATGTCTAGTATTCCTTTATGTTTTATTACCGTTATCTCATGACGTCCCTTCTAGACCACCTACCCATGATGGTATTAAAGAAAGATATGTTACGTTGGTACTAAGTTATGTAAGGCACCGGGTGCGCGTCGCGGCCTTGCGGTTTGGGTCGTGACATTTTGAATACATAATTATCAATAGTTTGGTTACTCGGGACAATCAAATTTATTGGGAACAAATCGGAACATGGGAATAAGGAACTTGAGCCAACCATACTTGGAACTTACGCGAACACTATGGAATCCAATTCTAAGAGAGTAGTTTAGCCAACATACCTTGCTTGATCTTTCCTTAAGTTACTACAATATTTCGAAAATCCTAGAAATCCTAATCTATTTTGAGACATAATAGAATTGAACACAAATTAGAAAGATATTCATGGTTTCAGCTCATTTGGGAATTTTATCAAACACTAGGCGTGCAAATTTGACCCCAAGGTTCTTCTACAAGATTTTCTTCACTCCATAACAAATTCAATACCAAGAGTTTACTCATATTAGCTCAATTACATTCACACCATCCTTATATTTGTATGCATGCAAAAATAACAAATCTCATACCCAAGAATCACACTCCCAATCTCCCATCTTCTACCCAAACTTGAAATTAAAGACTAGGGTTAGAACCTTACCTCTTAGATGAATACCTTGTGAGTTTTCCTTATGAATTCTCTAAATCTTCAGCAAGGATTGATGAACAATTAGCGTAGGGTTTCCTCCTCTCTCTCTAGAACACTTTCACTTCTCCCTAACAATATCAGATATTTGCCTTCAAAATGACCCCTTAAGGCCTTATATCAAAATAGGGTCGGATAAGAAATTTCCACAAGTGACCCTCGAAGTCAATTATGTTGTAGTAGAATTGTTATGTGGCCAGCAAAATCATTATGTGTCCAGCAGAATAGATATATGGCAAGCAGAATTTATGTGCAGCCAGCATAATGATTATGTGGCTAGCAGAATGGTTTTGCGGCCAGCAGAACCATTATCCGGCCAGCTGAATTGTTTTTCAAAACTTTCCCATTTCCATTCCCCTCTGCGATGCTCATGCGGTCCGCAGAACAGTTCTACGGTCGCGAAATTGACCGCATAATCGCTTTCTTCTGCCAAATATTCACATCAACACTTCAGTGCATTCTTCAACCCAAAAAGCTTGTATTGTGGCTCGTTTTCTACAATCCTCAAACCCATTAGCCTACCTCGACACCATGAAACCTTAAATTCCTTCGCAAAATTTTACGGGGCCATACAAAGAATGAATGATAATGGGGTTTAAGGGTGCTAAAGGGATTCAATACGAGCTTGCCGCTCGTCGCGATATATTGATAACTTGTTAGAGAAATATTTTGTACCCTGTTGTTGATGTTGTTCTTATTGTTTTTCTATGATTGTTGTTGTTGTTATATGGTATTGGAGGAGGCCCTTGTTACAGGGCTGATGCTGCCCAAATTTATAAAAATAAGCTACAAGTTTAAGTTACGGACTTGGCCTTTACTTAGCATTGATTTTGAATTTTCTCATGCTATAGTAGATTGAGTTGGCTTGTTTGATGAATTTCTTGGAAGGTATTAATGACTCAATGGAGTTATGGTATGATAAGGCTATCGCTTCTTTCCTTTTGACATGATCCATATGATACAAATAAAATGAGCAAACACACAACTTTCAAAACTGGACTCTATTCATATAAGTACAAGGGGTGCCTATGTTCTTAATTCCCCATGTGTCCTATTATTATATCGTCTGTTGATGGGTCTCAGAAAATACGTAAGTTGATAAAGTTTATTTCATGATATTAACCGAAGGCATATTGATCTTATGGCACCTCGAGAGATCTTATTGACTTACTTCTTATGCATTGCATTCATTTATACATATGCATTGACCCATCATTATATGGCATTATATACGCGTATATTCTATGTATATGTGGTATGGGGAAAGGTTACAACGTTATATATGCACCACAACCTGATCAGTTGGTATACGTTGATGATTTCTCCCACAAGGTCGAGATGATATGATGGGATGCCCTCAGAGGCTTGATGATGTTATGTATGCATATACCTATGCATGATATGACATTTATACGCATATGCATGACATTATAAATGTTTCATGATTCAAAGAACTATTTAGACTTACAGGTTGAGTCCTTTTTTTCTGGGGATGCTGCATTTCATGCACGTAGGTCCCGATAGACAGGATGACAATCTTCCTAGTAGGCTATCCGCTCAGCGGAAGGTGTTTGCGTACTCCACTTGCTCCGGGGTTGACTATTTGGTCAGTATGCTTTGGACATGTAATGATTGGTATTGTGGGGCCCTATCGTGACCTTTATGACATTTATGTACTCTTAGATGTTTGTAGATAGAGTTCATGTATATGGATACTTGTATGGCCTTGTCGGCCTATGGTTTGAGTTTACAAATGATCATGTCGGCCTTATAGGCCCATATGTCACATGTATAAGTTTGTATATCATAAAGGGTCATCCTATGTCGAGTATTCCCTTATGTTTTATTTTGGTTATCTCATGACAACCCTTCTGGCCCACTTACCCATGATGGTATGATAAGAATGATATGTTACGTTTGTAAGGCCCCGTAAATTTCCGGCAGGTAATTTAAGGTTCTTTGGTGCATAGGTAGGCTAATGTATTGTATTTTCAAAATTGTTGGGTTGCACAGTGCATTGGGGAGTTGAATCATTTTGACCTCGCATCGCCCAGCTCCTAGTGTGCCACACCATGCTATATCCCTCGTGAAGCCTGGTGGGTAGCGATATCCCTCGCGAAGCCTGGTCAGTAGCGCGCTAGACCGTGCTTTATCCCTCGCGAAGCCTGGTCTGTAGCTCACTATAGATCTCGCCTAGCCTGGTCTGTAGCGCGATTCGGATTTTGGGGGGTCCATTCTTCTATTATTATAATCCGACCCTATCTCGAGAAATAGACATAAGGGACCCTTTTTGAAGGGAATATCTGATATTTTTAGAGAGAGGAAGCGCCCTAGAGTAATAGGAGAAATCCCTAAGCTAATTGTTCATCCAAAATATTGCTCAAGCCTTAAAGTTCAACAAGAAAGCTCACAAGGTCTTCAACCAAGAGGTAAAATTCTAGCCCTAACCTTCAATTTCGAAATTTTGTTTGGGAATAAGTAATGGGGAGGAAGGTTTTGAGAATGAGGGTTGTTGTTTATGCATGCATGTACTAATATAGGTGGGAAATAGGTTGTGGAGTAATTGTGGGTGGCTTATTGAAGTAGGGTAGATTGTGGGGGTAAAGGAATCCACTATAGGAAGACCTTGAAACTTTAGTGCGCACCTAGTGCTTGATTAAATGCTCGAATGAGCTGAACCCCCAAGAATCTTCCTAATTATAGTTAAATTTTGTCATGTCTTTAATTAGATTGAAGTCGCTAGGAGTTTTGGAACGTTGTAGTAAAATAAAGAAATCTCAAGCAAGGTATGTTGGCTAAACTCCTCTTTTACAATTGAACCCCACAATGTCCTTGTAAGTCCCGAGTTGCTCATTATAAATTGATTATTCTGAATAAGCCTTGTGTCAAAAGATATATGTGTTCAATATGTATTCCAAATGTTCTTTTTATGTTGTGTTACTATTTGAGAACGTGTTCAAGGTATGAGTTGCATATCTAAATGTCATAACTTTAAGTCGTTATTTTAATGAAAGTTATTGTGCCAAATTGTGTATAAAATCTCAATGTGCTTAAGACTCTTACTTGCTCACATGTGTACTTAAAGTCTTGAATAGAAATGCTTTGTTGTCGATGATCCGTGATGATGTTTGAAAGTGAAAGAGGTGAGCATGAAATATGAACTACGGACAACGTGCCAAGAATGATATTACATTTGGGCCCATTAGTGCCAATGAAACAAAGAAGCATGTAAAAGATGTTTAAATGAGTTGTAAATCCTTTTAATAATAAACAGTTCGGGAGTATCGTTAGTCATCGAGGAAGGGTAGGTTGAAATAGCATAACCTCGAAACTACACATGCCATTATAGGAGTGAATTGTAATTGTTCTCCTCATTTGGGATGAGATTGATATTGTCGCGCCCCAAACTCGTGGAGCGTGACCGGCGCTCAACCGAGAAAACCCAGCCGAGCAAGCCTGTTAGATTTCCTTCTACCCAAACTCATCCATATATAAAGAGGAGATGTACTCCATTAATCAAACATTGAAAATATTTTTATTAACAATATCATTTTCATTCCCATTAGCAGCTTCATACACAATTTCCAAAATATTATAAGTTTATAGATTTAATGAAAAGCATGATTTCAAAATACCAACATCAACCACAACCCACAACCTGTCTACGGAGCCTCTAAGTACAATAGAAGATTAATATGGAAATGCCGGCAACAAGGCCCCGGCTATACCTCAAAATACAGTACATGAGAAACAAAAGATACATGACCCTCAAAAAAAGTGGGGCTCACCAAATCAGCTGAAAAGAGTGTACCGCTATCACTGATCAATGCTACCTGCTGTAGAACCACCTGCATCGATTAAAGATGCAGCGCCCCCGGCAAAAGGGACGTTCGTACTGTCGAATAGCACTAGTATGTATAGCTAAAAGCCCTCTTTCAAAATAGAATGCCCATATCAGAAAAGGCAACACATAGAAACATCAAGTCATAATCAACAATATCCAAATGTTCAGTTAAAACATAATAATTTTCAAAATACGAACTTCATATACAATTTTAGTTGGGAGATCATTAGAACCGATATACCACCGTCTTTGTTTGAACGGAGTTCGATCACGCCCTATCGGCAAGGCCAACTCCCCATGAACAATGAGGTTTCACAATTGATGCGAAAGAAAGTTGTTACCAAGTGTAATACCACCATATGAGCAATATGGCGTCTGATCTCCACCCGATCAGCTAGACCGCCTTCCCACATATGCCGTGTGGGTTGACTTTTCCAATCCACAAAGGTTCCAGTTTCATCCCAATTAAGGGGAATAATATCACAATTTCCCAAAGATTAAAATTTCATCCCAAATAAGGGGAATAATCACAATCCACCCCTACACCGGCACGTGTAGTTTCAGGTGTGGGCCTTATGACCCACCCTTTCTCGGTTTTGCTAATGATGCTCCCAACAATATTTTTGATTTGATTTGCAAACAGCAATATCATAAATACAATTGTACTCATCTCAACATCTTTCACATTGTATTAATTCTCATTAGTATTTCCAGTCATTCACAACGACACATATTTCCTTAGCTCATTAGGCCATTCACAGGATTCATTATTCCTGGCACGATGGCCTTATTTCATATTCCACACTTTCACCTCTTTCAATTTCAAGATCACCATCAAATATCAAGATATAGAATATTTCGGAAATCACAACTTTAAGTTCATTTGAAATGAACAATTTAAGCACAATAGATTTCTTTCCAGAAATGGAGTAAAATAATTGGCAATTGATGTGCAAGTTCAAATCATCAACAAGTGTTCCCCAAAAATGACAATGTACAATTTCAACACATGAGTATATAGAACTCGAATCATATTGGATATATTTATAAAGCAAGGCATTAGTTAAAGTAACCACTTATGGGCATGAATTGAGTACAAAAGCCTTTAGGCAATTCTATTTTCGAAATCATTTTCAAACAATCGGGTCGATGCTCATTTCAAATTATTTATTTCATTCTCTCAAATTATTTGCACTACTAACCACATCCGTAACTTATATTCTTGGCACATTGGCCACACACTATATCCGCAATTCAATTATTTCATTTACAACCACCTTTATAGGTTATCAACAATAATACATTTTCAATCCAGACGTTAGGTATACATATGAGCAATCAAGAGTCTTAAGAATATTGAGATTTCCTCACAAGATTTGTCATACTGGCGTTCAATTGAAATACAATTCAAAGCCACAACATTTTAATACGCAACCCATACTTTGAAACTCACGGGAACATTATGGAATTCAATTCTAAGAGAGAACGTTTAGCCAATATACCTCAATCGAGCTTCCTTAACTCTAAAATATTCGAATTCTTAGCAATCCCAATATATTTTGAGACATAACAAAATTGAACCATTATTAGGAAGATATTCATAATCTCAGCTCGTTTGAGCATTTTATCAAACACTAGGTGTGCAAATTTAACCACAAGGTTCTTCTTCAAGATTTCCTTCACTCCACAACCCAATCTTTACTTATTTAAGCTCAACAATCTTTTCACAAATCTTATTGATACATGCATGTATAAATAATACTTTCATACCCAATAATCACACTCCTAATCCACCATCTTCTTCCCAAATTTGAAATTGAAAACTAGGGTATGAAACCTTACCTCTTAGATGAAGAACTTGTGAGATTTCCTTGTTAATTTTCCAAGATTTGAGTAAGACTTGATGAATAATTAGCCTAGGGTTTCCTCTCTCTCTAAAGCACTCTCCCTTCACTCTAAAACATCAGAATTGTAAAAAGCCAAAAATAAAGCTCCATAATAGGCTTTGCAATCGCATAATCAATATGCGGACCGCATAGCGGTCGCATAATTACTGACTAAAACNCTTTTTGTGTTCTGATGATTTAAATTACCTTCCTTTTTTTGGATAATCAGGTCAACTGCTACTCGTCTTAGTTCCACTGATTGCCTTTCATCCAAGCAAAGGAGATGGCCAGAAGATGTAGCCTGGCACCCAGAAGGAAATAGTCTTTTTTCGGTTTATAGTGCTGATGGTGGGGATTCTCAAATTTCAATCTTGAATCTTAAAGGAAAAGAGGTACAGGTTTACGTCTGAGATAAACTCCAGCGAAATTATATGGCAAAGCTCATAGGATAGTAAAAAAACCTATTTGATGAAACAGCATGGGTACATGTCTGTGGCATGTGCTAAGTCCTTTACATTGAGTTGCATTATGATTTCATTATAGCAGAAGCCCAGATATATTAATCCACTTTCACTTCCTGACTATGCATAGAACTGTCTATGCAAAGGTTTGTCGTAGTGGTTGAATAGATAAATGAACATATGAGACCCAGATCATAGGTATTTCTGATGGAGAGCCGTAGGGGAAGGATGAGGAAGTCCTTTGATTTCTTGAGTAATGGTCCTTAAACTGATAAGTTAAAGTACTTACATTTTTTTTTGGAGCTGTAAAAGAGGATTAAAGTACTTGTATTGTTACTTGTTCTCTTATTATGTTCTTGTCCATAATATTCTGTACACATGAAAGTACCTCCGATGACGATTAACTTGTAAATTTATATGGACCTAATGATCCTATGAGCTCAGTATCTTTTTTCCTTTTTCATTTTCTTCAGTTAACCGGGATATTAGAGGCTTCAGATAACCATCANTTCAAGATTTCCTTCACTCCACAACCCAATCTTTACTTATTTAAGCTCAACAATCTTTTCACAAATCTTATTGATACATGCATGTATAAATAATACTTTCATACCCAATAATCACACTCCTAATCCACCATCTTCTTCCCAAATTTGAAATTGAAAACTAGGGTATGAAACCTTACCTCTTAGATGAAGAACTTGTGAGATTTCCTTGTTAATTTTCCAAGATTTGAGTAAGACTTGATGAATAATTAGCCTAGGGTTTCCTCTCTCTCTAAAGCACTCTCCCTTCACTCTAAAACATCAGAATTGTAAAAAGCCAAAAATAAAGCTCCATAATAGGCTTTGCAATCGCATAATCAATATGCGGACCGCATAGCGGTCGCATAATTACTGACTAAAACGACCAAAAATATGTCTATGTCTTCGGTCACTATGCGGTCGCATAGTCGACCACATAATTGCTTCCAGACTGACCCTCTCCTGCCTCATTTCTAGAGCCATTGTGCGGCCCGCAGAGTGGTTCTGCGGTCACATAATGGACCGTAGAAACGCATTTTTCTGCCAAAACATTTTCCTTTACATTCTGGTGCATTGTTCAACCCAATTCATTTGCGACATTTTATGGGGCTTTACACTTAAATACTTTGAAATTTTTCGGGGTATTATATTCTCCCCTGCTTAGGATAATTCGTCCTCAAATGAGGGTCAAAATTCGTCATTAGCATTCAATGTGGCCCAACTTTTAGTTTACATACACCAGTAGTTTCAAAATTTTGCTAACTCCCCAAATTTCCAAATATTTTGCCAGAGTGTCCTCAGTAACTAGGCCTATCCACCTGTTAGAGTAACACCAAAATAACTCCTAACAACACATCCACAACGCAACAAAGCATCTCTATGTATATCAATATCACGACTCGCAACATTACATGCATTACATTATCTCAAGTAGCATCTGGACAAGAACCACACATATATAAATCGTAACATAAAGGGAGTACCTTTCGATCCACAATCATTTAACTATACACTCAAGTGGGAACATTTTATTTCCTTAACACTTTTTCACCTCAATGTGATCTCCTCGACTTACAGAATTCACCATAACACATGAACGGAGACAATCTCGACTCCCGGACTTTTCTAACAAGGATAGCAAATAGTTTCTCCTCACAATCCCATTATCCATTAACTTCACCTTATTAGACATGGGCACATGAAACACCGGGTACATGGAGAAAAATAATAGGGAAACATCATACTCATAGTTTGGCCTGTTTCCCTCAAGATTTTATAAGGCCTAATGTAACTACACATACTTTAACTCTACTAACAATTCACATAACATCCTCATGGAGAAAATATTAAGAATAACCCATTCACTTTATTCAAATCTAAATTTCTATGCAAAATACCCAAACTAAACCTTTGGCGACCTCCAACAATTTCTTTAAGATGTTCTAGCTTGAATATGACCATAAAATTTCCTATCCAATATATTTTCTCACGGGATGATGCTTCTTCTTTGACATGTTTGAACCTACAATACTCGATAGATTTGCTACAAACAAGAACAACGAGGTTCGAGATTTTGCTAGAATTATTCAAGAATCCATTAACGTGCTGAGCACGGCATTTCAGGAGGTTATATCCTAAGAGACATGAAGGTCACTACCAATAGCGCTGACATGGTGATTAGCTGTGGTGACATCATTGGTTTAACAAACAAGTCATAGAGTTGCCTAGTAGGCATTGATAATGTAGGAAAAATGTTCATGATTCTATGATTTAAAAGAAATGAGTCATGAAAAGGACAGCAACAATTGTTTCATTCCATTCGTGCCTTATTTGGCAATAATAGGACTCAAAGAGAGATAACACTTATGTGACACCAGTCGCCTCTTGGAATGTATGGAAAATAAGTTTAACTTGAAATGAGAATATTCTAGCACCCTGAATGTGATATGGGTTTCAAGATACACAAAGTTGCATTACGCTCTTAACTGTATTTGACACAAGAAATTTAGGCCACAAACCCATGAGAATTAAAAAGAAGTTGAACATTTGTGAGATTATTATCATTCTGACAACTTAACATTTCCTGATAGTTGAATCTATATGAGAGGACTAGAGATACAACAAACTTGTCTTTCGAATCAACATGCGCATCATAAGGCTGTTTAACTTTCAACCACACATGAGTGAAATCATATAGATAGGACATCTTAATGTTTGGATGAAATTATGTATTAGTTAGAGAGAATGTACACTTTGCTATGAGCTAGACATGTTGATGCCATAATAATTCTCCAGCTACAATACCAGGCTACTTCATGGGTAACTACAATTCTAGGAGCAAAGTGTGTTACACACTGAGACATGATCTAGATGGATATGAAAGTCATACTGAGATGGGTGAACAAAAAGATCTTCCTGTGATGAATTGTTTTGAAAATCTCAAGTTTCTGAGAAACTTTTATGAGGACAAGTGACCCCTTCAATTGACAGCTACGCATATAATAGGTGTTGAGATATGCCCTCAAGTTACTAGATAGTGAAATGGATTCATGATTATGCTCCCAAAGTAGTAAAATGATTGTTCAAACCATAGAAGCGACATACACCGGAGAGAAAAAGAGTGGCACAAGAAGGATCTCAACACTAGGCTGCTTTACATTAGATTTGATACCACATAGGTAAATATTATGGTAGTGCGTGCATAGGCACAAATGACCAGATGATATCCATTTGAATCAAAAGGTTCTGTACGAAATGCATCAGGTATTGTCCCTTTGTTGATAATTTAGGGAAGCAATGGGATGTATTAACCTAGGGTTATAACGCAATTCAAGGAACTCATTATAGAACTCAATTTCTCAAGAGGTTGTAAATATAAGGAATTTTGATAGTGAGGCTTCACGAATACTGTGTCTCATTCTAAGAATAAATACATAGAACGACTCATAAAGTTGTTCCAGTTCTATCCCAACTTCCATAGTAGCATAAGGAGTGACCTATGACAAAGTGAAATCGGGATCAATAAGAGCATACACATCATGAGATTGAACTGTCAATATACATATAACCACAACTGTAGAAGCCTCAAACTTTTGACGTCTCCTCATAGCATAAAATCTATTGGGCCCTCCCGAGCTCTGAATACCAGCCCTAGCTGTTCCACGCCCTGTTGGCGGTATAGTGCCTCTAGCTGGGGGAGGCGTTGTGAATGTAGTAGCTACAGAACTGGCTGGTTGGGCCATACCACTACCCAGGCTCTGCCGAGACAAATAGCAATCTCTTTGAAAGTGAACCGTCATACCACATTTGTAGCATACATTGTTACCATAGTGACATACTCGCGGATGACATCTCCCACACTTCACACAATGGTGATGAGGTCCGCTAACCCGACTCGTCTCACTGACCTGATATTTACACTTTTTTCATACATCATAAGCATACACCTTATCCTTCCTCCAAGCTTCCAATGCGGGAGTAATAATTCCAGCACCGGTTTTCTGTTTGGGCCTTTGGTATTGCCCAAAGCTATCACCACTAACGCGCTGCTGAGCATACTCACAACAAGACGCCAAATGTTCTTTCCCACATGACGGACATAACTGGATACGTGTACCCATCCTAGGGCATTTGTTCTTCTTGTGCCCCCTCTTTCCACAACCATAACATATTTCAAGGGTCATCTAACATGTTCCCAAGTGTCGCTTGCTGCAAATCACACAATTTGATTTATTAACACAAAAATCCCTCTTTCGTTTCTTACGTTCTCTCACCACATGATCTAGTGGTGTGGTGACATTAATAGGAATAATGACACTTCCCTAAGAAACAAGTTCCTCCAACCCCTCCACGGCTCGACGCATTCTCCCAACGAACTCTTGTGTAATCTCCCCCAAATTCAATGGCGTGGTTATTCCCTCGCATCTGAAAAATATGAGACATGACGAGGAATTTAGCTTCCTATTTTGAGCTTTACCGCATGATCTGGAATACCAAAGAAGGATGAAATTTGCAAATCTCCAAGTAGCCTCCTCATTATAAATGTAGTCGACAACATACCGATAAGAAGGAATCCACTAGACACGGCTCCGAGACATCCTAGAACACTTTAACATCATAGGCTCTGATACAAAGTTTGTCACGCCCCAAACTCGGGGAGTGCGACCGGCGCTCTACCGAGAGAACCCGACCGAGCAAGCCTGTAAGATTTCATTCTACCTAAACTCATCCATGTATAAAGAGGAGATGTACTCCATTAATCAAACACTGAAAAGATTTTTATTAACAATATCCTTTTCATTCCCATTAGTAACTTCATACACAATTTCCAAAATATTATGAGTTTATAGAATTAATAAAGAACATGATTTCCAAATACCAACATCAACCACAACCCACAACTTGTCTACGGAGCCTCTAAGTACAATAGAAGAGTAATATGGAAATGCCGGCAATAAGGCCCCGGCTATACCTCAAAACACAGTACTTGAGAAACAAAAGATACATGACTCCGAAATGAAGTGCGGCTTACCAAATCAGCTGAAACGAGTGTACTGCTATCACTGATCAATGTCGCATACTGTAGAACCACCTACATCCATTAAAGATGCAGCGCCCCCGACAAAAGGGACGTAAGTACTGTCGAATAGAACTAGTATTTATAGTTAAAAGTCCTCTTTCAAAATAGAATAACCAGATCAGAAAAGGCAACACATAGTATTTCCAGTCATTCACAACGACCATATTTCCTTGGCTCATCAGGCTATTCAGGCTCGGACTTTTTGGGTTGAACAATGCACCGGAAAGTAAAGGAAAAATTTTGGCGGAAAAGTGCGTTTATGCGGTCCATTATGCGACTGCATAATCACTCTACGGGCTGCATAATTTCCGCATAACTGAGAAGGGGAGGGTCAGTTTGGAAGCAATTATGTGGTCGACTATGCGACCGCATAACTGTTCTGTGTTGCATTGTTCAACCCAAAAGAGTAGTTATGCGGACCGCATAGTGACCGCATACACAGACAGTTCTTTTATCATTTTGGACAGCAATTATGTGACCGATATGCGGTCCGCATATTGATTATGTGATCGTATATGCGATCGTATAACCTGTTCTGGAGCTTTATTTTTGGGTTTTTAAAACCCGACCATATTTCGTTAAATACACTCTTTGGGCCATTTTTGAGCTATAATTTGACATTTTAGAGTGAGAAAGAGTGACCTAGAGTGAGAAGGTGTTCTTTAATAATTGTTCTTTTTTAATTCTTGCTCAAGTTTTGGAAGATAAGAAGGGAAACTCACTAGGTCTTCATCCTAGAGGTAAGATTCTACACCCTAACCCCTAATTTCAAAAATTTCTGAAAATGGGTAATTAGCAAGATAATTGTTGGGCATGAGAGTTGTTTATTATACATGCATGTGATATCAAGGGGTGTAGAAAGATTGTTCAACTAAGCATGGTAATGATTGGGTTGTGGGATAATGGAATTCTCCACAAAAGGACCTTGAAACCTTATGCACACCTAGTGTTTGATAAAATGCTCAAATGAGCTAGAACTATGATTATATTTATAATTTTGATTCAATTTGTTATATTTCTACAATAAATTGAAGTTTCTACGAATTCCAGAACATTTTAGAGTTTAAGGAAGCTCAATTGAGGTATGTAGGCTAAACTCTTCTCTTAGAATTGGATCCCACGATATTCATGCGAATTATGTAAGTCCCGAGTGGATCATTATAAAATTGGTTGTTCCGAGTAAGATTAGGTTGAAAGATATAAGTTCAACAAGTATTCCAAATACTTTATTTATGTTATGTTATGAATTGAGGATGTGTTAAAGATATGGGTTGTGCATTAGAAATGTTCGACTTCAAGTTAAATTCAAACGAAGGCTATTATGCCAAATTTTGTGAAGAATCTCTATGTGCCTTAGACTCTTAATTGCTCACATGTGTACTACATGCCTTTATTTCAATTTTTGTTGTTGTTGTTGATGATGTTGATGTTAGAAAGTGAAAAGGTGAGCATGAAATACTAAATATTGCAAACGTACCAAGAATGATCTTATAATTATGGCCATTAGTGCCTATGAAATAAAAAGATGTGAAAGTAATATGATATGCGATGATTGATATAAAATGGTTGATGTCTCGAATAAGACAGCCTAGTCGGTCGGGTCGTGATCGAACACCATGCCGCACACATCGTGGAGATTGTGCTGGAAATTATAATTGAAATGGTAATTGTAGTTGATGTCCTTAATGGATAGCCTAGCCGACCGGGTCGTGATCGGACTCCGTGTTAAAGATAGTGGTATTGACATTGAGAGAAATTGTGGTTGATGTCTCTAATGAGATAGCCTAGCCGATCGGGTCGTGATCAGACTCTGTGCTGATAGTACGGTGGTATTGGTTTTGTGGATATTGGTATTGTGAATAATGGTTTTGTGAATAATGGTATTGTGAACAATGGTATATCGATACTAAAAGTCTCCCAATGTGAGATATGTGTCATGCCCCAAACTCGGGGAACGCGACCGGTGCTCAACCGAGAGAACCCGGTCGATCAAGCCTGTTAGATTTCCTTCTACCCAAACTCATCCATGAATAAAGAGGAGATGTACTTCATTAATCAATCACTAAAAAGATTTTATTAACAACTTCCTTTTTCATTCCCATTAGCAGCTTCATTCATAACTTCCAAAACATTACTAGTTTATAGAATTAATGAAAAACATGATTTCCAATTACCAACATTTCTAGTTCAATTCCCAACATCAACCACAACCCACACCCTGTTTATGGAGACTCTAATACAATAGAAGAGTAATATGGAAATGCCGGCAACAAGGCCCCGGCTATATCTCAAAACACAGTACATGAGAAACAAAAGATATATGACCCCGAAATGAAGTGGGGCTCACCAAACTAGCTGAAAAGAGTATACTACTGTCACTGATCAATGTCGCCTGCTGAAGAACCACCTGCATCCATTAAAGATGCAGCGCCCCCGGCAAAAGGGACATTAGTACTCTCGAATAACACTAGTATGTATAGCTAAAAATCCTCTTTCAAAATAGATTGCCCATATAAGAAAAGGCATCACATAGAAACGACAAGTCACATTCAACAATATCCAAATGTCGAGTTACAACATAATAATTTTAAAAAAACGAACTTTATATATAATTTTTGGTTGGGAGATCATTNCTTGGTTAGCACGGAGTCCGATCATGCCCGATCGGCTAGGCCATCTTCCCACGGACAATGTGGTTTGACGGGTGATGTGAAAGAAAGTTGTTACCAAGAGTAGTACCACCATATGCGCAACACGACGTCTGATCTCCACCCGATCAGCCAGGCCGCCTTCCCACATATGCCGTGTAGGTTGATTTTTTCGATCCAAAAAGGTTCCAGTTTCATCCCAATTTAGGGGAATAATATAACAATTTCCCAACGGTTCTAATTTCATCCCAAATAAGGGGAATAATCACAATCTACCCCTACACCGGCACGTGTAATTTGAGGTGTGGGCTTTATGACCCACCCTTTCTCGGTTTTGCTAATGATTCTCCCAAAAACAGTTTTTTTATTTGATTTGCAAACAAAAATATCATAAATACAATTGTACTCACCTCAACATCTTTCACATTGTATAAATTCTCATTAATATTTTCTATTATTCATAACGACAATAATTTCTTGGCTCGTTAGGCCATTCACAAAATTCTTTATTCCTGGCACGATGGCCGTATTTCATATTTCACACTTTCACCTCTTTCAATTTCAAAGATCACCATCAAATATCAACATATAGAATATTTCAGAAATCATATACTTCAAATCCATTTGAAATGGGAACTTCAAACATGAATGGTTTCTTCCCAAAGAATGAGGCATACCAACCAACAATATAAACACACATGAAAAATCAAAAACAATCAATACACCATTTATTCTTGGAATACTCTTCCCCAGAAATGACACTAGATATATTTATAAAGTAAAACATTAGTTAAAGCAGCCACTGATGGGCATGAATTGAGTATAAAAGCTCTTAGGAAAATTATATTTTTCCAAATCACTTTTAAAACAGTAGAGCCGAGGCTCATTTCATATTCTTTATCTCATCCTCTAAAATCATATGCACTACTAGCCACAACATAACTTAAATTCTTGGCTCGTTGGCCACACTCTATTTCTTCAATCCACTTATTTCATTTTCAAGAATCTTTAAAGATTATCAACAACAAGACACTTCCAATCAAGTCTTTAGGTACACATATGAGCAATTATGAGTCTTAAGCATATCGAGTTTTTCTCACCCAATTGGTATACTAGTTCTTATTTAAAATATGACTCAAAGCTACAACATTTTAATACGCAAACCATACTTTGAACATCTATCTTTTGACATAAGACTCATTCGGAATAAACAAGTTTATAGGGAATAACCCAGAATATAGAAGTTAGGAATCTTGATCCCATCATACTTGATCTTAAGGAAACATTATGGATATATATTCTAAGAGAGAAAGTTTATCCAACATACCTCGCTGTGAGCTTTCCTTAAATTAATACAACGTTCCAAAAATTCTAGCAATCCCTATATTTTTTGAGACATAACAAAATTGAACCATAATTAGGAAGATATTCATGGCCTCAGCTCGTTTGAGCATTTTATCAAATACTAGGTGTGCAAATCTAACTACAAGGTTCTTCTACAAGATTTCCTTCACTCCACAACCCAATCATTACTTATTTGAGCTCAAGAATCTTCCCACAAACCTTATTAGTACAAGCATGTACAAATAATACTCTTATACCCAAGAATCATACTCCAATTCAACCTTCTTTTACCCAAATTCGAAATTGAAAACTAGGGTATGGAACCTTACCTCTTAGATGAAGATCTTGTATGTTTTACTTGTTAATCTTCCAAGATCTGAGAAAGACTTGATGAATAATTAGCCTAGGGTTTCCTCTCTCTCTAAAACACTCTGCTTTCTCTCTAAAACATCAGATATTTGCTCAAAAATGGCCCAAAGCGTGTATTTAACGAAGTAGGGTCGGGTTGTAAAAACCCAAAAATAGAGCTCCGGAACA
>AWOL01S0082972.1:40787-64388 GCA_000715115.1 Nicotiana otophora | reverse complement strand
GGGGGTTAAATGGCTATTTTCGACAACCCAACGGCTATATTTTTTTTTAAAAAAATTAAATATAGCCGTTGGGACCGTTTGGCCCGCTAAGGGACCGGTCCCGGTCGCTAGCGGGCCAAATGGTCCTGGGCCTGGCGGGCCCAAAGCATAGGACCGGCCCACGAGATCGGCCCAGGCTCACTAAAATCGGGCCTAACGGTCTTGACCCGTTTAGCCCGTTTGGCCCGCGGTCCCGGGCCTGGACCGGCCCACTTGCCAGCTTTACTTGAAGCTCTTCAAAATCACCCAAACCAAATGAAAATGGGAGAAAAATGGCCAAAACCCCGCTTAAAAGCATTCTGCCCAGCCCGACCTTCGCACATGCGGTCTAATAGCCGCTCCTGCGGCTCCGCAGGTGTGGTCCAAATTCTGGTCCTACGCTCCTCAATGCCCAGCCAAATCTCGCGCCTGTGGATGTTCTTCGCTTATGCGAGCTTCGCAGATGCGACCTGCTATGCGCATCTACACAAATATTACGCACCAGCGGTGGCTGCCTCGCGCCTACACACACAGAGGTGCGCTTTTCCAGTCCGCTTATGCGGCTCCCCCAACTCCAGTCCCATCTCGCTTTTGCGAGCAATTTGTCACACTCGCGATGTCGCACCTGCGGCCAAAGTCACACAGGTGCGATTACACTAGAAGCATTAAGCTTCAGAAATTCTTAAGTCCAAAAATCAATCCGTTAACCTTCCAGAATCTACCCGAGGCCCTCGGGACCTCAACCAAATATACCAACACGTCCCAAAATACGTTACGAACTTAGTCAAGCCTTCAAATCACATCAAACAAAGTCGAATTCATAAATCGCATCCCATTCCAAGTTTAATAAAATTTAGAATTTCAACTTCTATATTCGATGCCGAAACCTATCAAATCACGTCCGATTGACCCCAAATTTTGTACACAAGTCATAATTGACATTACGAACCTACTCCAACTTCCGGAATCGGAATTCGACCCCGATATCAAAAAGTCCACTCCCGGTCATACTTCTAAAAAACCTTCAAATTTCTAACTTTAGCTAAATGACTTCAAAATGACCTACAGACCTCCAAATCTACTTCCGGACATGCTCCCAATACCTGAATCACCATACGAAACTATTCACATACTCAGAATTTTAAACGGACATCGATAACATCGAAATGTACTTCAACCCAAATTTATAGAATTCTTCCAAAATACTAACTTCCACAATAGGTGTTGAAACGCTCTCGCGTCATCCAAAAACCGATCCGAAGATACGCCCAAGTCCGAAATCATCATACAAACCTGATGAATCCTTCAAATCCCGATTTTGTGGCCGTTTACTCTAAAATCCAATCTTAGTCAATTCTTCCAACTTAAAGCTTTCGAAATGAGAATTTGCTTTCCAAATCAACTCTGAACTTCCGAAATTTTAATTCCGACCATGCGTACAAGTCATAATACCTGAAGTGAATCTGTTCATGGCCTCAAACCACCGAACGACGCGCTAGAGCTCAAAATAACCGGTCGGGTCATTACAAGTATGGATGTTGATACATATGTGATACATGACATGATCAGGTTGATAAAAGAGTGTGGAAAGGAAAAATACTGCAAAGTACGTCTTATGAAGGACCATTCAAGTCGGTCAAAAGCTTTCTCTAGATCTATTTTCAGTATCATATTGCTATTTTTTTCCTTTTTGGCTTGAGAATTTGTGTAGAATTTCCTGGACAATGATGGCATTATCTAAGGCTCATTTCCCTTTTTAAAACTAGATTGAGTTGGGCTAATATGATTAGTTAGGAGAGGCTTTATCCGATTTGCAAAAAAAAATTATAATTAGTTTATAAATAGTGTTACACAAGCTTATTAGCCTATATTGCATTGTGGAGCATGCGTTGGTTAGTTTAGGTATTAGGCATAAGTGTGTAGAATTTATATTTGCCGGTATTGAATAATCCTGAAATACCATATGGCAAAAAGATTTGATAGTATTACCAACTACATTCCAATAATGCTGATAGAAGAATGGGTATAATCCATCCGGTTCAGGTGCTTTAAAAGAGTATAAAGCTTGTGTGAATTCTATATCTTGGAGAGGGAATTGAAGTGAGTTGTATTCCTCTAAGCTCAAGCTTTATGATTGAGCATCTAGATAAAGTGTTGAGGATTGAGAGTGAGTGGTGGTGAAAAGCTCTTGGTAGTAATTTATGATTGTATTATCTACTTCACTTTGGTTGTAGCACTAGTTAGTTACAGAGTATTTTAGAGCAGTAATCCTGTTACGTCTACGCCTATGAATTGTGGACATATGAAATTTTTTTGTATTTGCGTCGCCTTGATTAAGCCAAGTGATTCGTGATTTAAGCTTCAAAAAATCCTCTTCCATATGTAGAATGTTATTATATTTATTTGTAAGCTCTAATTCTAGATGTTGAAGAAAGGAGCTCATAAGGTAGTGGATAGAAGCTTGTAAACCACTAAGTCTTGCTAGTAATTTCTTTTTTCGAATAAAGATATTCCCAAACGAGTACTTGTTCCAGGAAGTAACATTATTAGTGATTAACTTAGTGGCATCTAGTAAGTTTGGTGTGGATTCCAACTTTCTTGTACTAAGTTATTAAAATCCAGATGAGTTGTCCAAATTGTTTCAAACATAAAAAGTTTTTGTGTTTGAGGTTTGGGCGGTTCTAGAGTAATTAATAGAGGACAATGATCAGAATATGTTCGAGGTAGATGACAGACCGTTGCGTTTGAAAAAAGATTTAGCCAACCATAGTTAGCAAATATATGGTCTAGTCTTTCTAAGATGGTGTAACCTGGCTTCCTTTTGTTGGTCCATGTGTTACGGCTCCTTTAAATCCTAGGTTTAATAAATTACGGTAGTTAATGCAATTTGTTAATGAGTCTGCCCATTTATTATTGGTAGGGCGCCCCCCAAATTGTTTTTGAGACAGCGATGTCATCATTAAAATCACCTCTGATTAGCCATGGATCAATGCAAAGATTTTAATAAGCTACGAACCTGATAACAAGTATTTGTATAAATAGTTGAAAATAAACATTTAGAAGGATTAGGCCATACCTGAACTATATAGTGAATTTCTTGTTCAAAGAAATTCACACATAGTGAGCTTCTCTACGGTGATGAGATCGTTGTTCCAAAAAACTACTAGACCCTATGATAAACCATTGGCTGGTACTTGTGACATGTTAGTGTAATGAAAATCATCTCTAATGGTGGAATGATCCAGCATGTGAGTTTCTAGAAGAACCGCTAGAACATGCCTATGATTATCCAGTAATGCTCTAAACTGACGTCTAAATTCCTCATTGTGTGCCCCCCCCCCGATAATTCCAAATGATCATATTCACGATAGGGCGTGATGGAGGTCCCACAATGAGTGGGTTAGGAAGTGGCAGTTGTGGAGCTGCTGGGGCTTCCTATGTTTGTACCCTTGCATTGGGTATCTCACGAAGTGTCGGAATTATAACCATGGAATACTTCCCTGCTTCGTGACAAACAGTTGCCCGAAAATTTAGACTGAATGTTAGCATTTCTGGCGGGCATTTGAGTGTGAATTTTTTTGCGTATTGTTGGTTGTAGATATATATTCCCCTGAGCTAAAGAAATTCTGTCCTTGTTTCCCTTAGTTCTGCCATTATCTTTCTTATCTCCTGTTATGTTTGGCCGTCCAATGCGTTGGGAGATGGAGGTGGGGTTGGTGGTGGACTGTTCATTAGTGTTAGTGGGTCGTGAGGACTGGTTTGTGATAGATATGGTATCTCTGGGTTGAATGAATCCAGTGGTTGAAACCATGGTGCATAGATGGGCCCCGAGTGGTGTGGAGGGTGGAAAGGAAGTAGATTGATTGTGGGGATCATTGGTTGAACTGGTGGGTGCATAGCATAGTTCCATGGATGATTCTGGGAGGAGGATGGGCGATTGTGATCGATTAGGAGAAGAGTGTGAGTGGTGTACCATTGACTTTGGTCGTAGGCTTCCATCCCAGTCGCATTCCCTCTGTGACTATCTCCGCTAGGTCTATCGGATTTTGCACTAGGAGGATCACTTCTTGGTTGTATAGTTCCATGGTAAATGTTAGTGCATAACCCTGCAAACCTATCTCCAGCCATGATTGAGTAGTTGATCCCTTGGGTGTGCTTGGGAGGTGTATACCAGTGGCAAAGTCGAACGTGGGTGATGAGGGCCGTCCATGGTGAGTCTAGGCAGGTGAAAGTGTTAGTTGTTTGATCTGACAATGTCTCTCAAGTTGGTATTTTGTGGGGTGTGTGGATGGTTGGGATGCTGCATGTTATTTGCTTGAGTGTATGTGTAGTAGGCTCTTGTATGGTGGTTGAAGCAGATGAAAAAGGAGGAGTAGCTTGGTGCGATTGTATATGTAATAATGGGAATTGTGGTATTGCAGGTAAAATCATACCTTGCGTGTTAGTAGTAGTTTGTGGGTTTGGAGAAATATTTCACATGGTTGTTTATCATTATGTTCTACTGGGAGTGGTATCGTAGAGTCGATAGGCATGGTAATTGGGTCGTTTACTGTGACATGCAGGACGGCGATGTTAGAGTCTAGTGGTAAATGTGGAGAAGCTTTTGAGGTGTCATTGCATGATACAGTGATTGGTTGTACGTGGCTAGCTTTTATTAAATGTGGTTGACGTGGAGTTGTGCGGCAAGGCTCTGTATCTGTTGTGAGAGGGGACGATACTATAGCTTTGTGGGCTACTTGTATTGTATCATAAGTAGTATAAGGACTTTGAGAAGTGTATGGGTTGGTTAGCTTAGTGTTAGAGTGAATCGGGCTTTTACCCTTGTTAGTAGGTTGTGGGTTATGGTCGTTTGGTTGGGCCGCTTGGTTATTCAGTGAGGTGGTGGTGTCCATTAGTGATGGACCATTAATGTCCAATTTAGAGCTAAGATGGTCGTCTAGGTCCGCTAGGGTTAGGAAACATACTTGAATCCCGTGTGGGAGTGGATAAAGCCGCCTTCTTGTATAGCGTTGTCCTCTGATGTTCCTGGTGGCCTTGCTTTGTGAGTAGGGAAGGATTTGCATGCGTTTTACGTCATTGTTTTGTTTTTTTGGGAAGGTAACTATGTGCCAAACATCGCCAGTGTTGTTGAGTGTTTGTGGCAGCGATAGATATGTATCATTTGGTACATGCATGGGAGAGAGGGGCGTAGTGGTAGTGTATTTGCAGTTCCAAGTTGGGTGGCCAAATCGACCACATTTCCTACACACTAAGTTAAGTCCTTCATAAAGAAGAACTTGTTTGTGCGAGCCGATGTTGACATGTGTTTTAAAGGTATTTCTAGGGGAACTTCAACGCATATGCGGGCATACCTACCCCTGGTGGTTGCAGAGGCACATGTGTCCACCTTGAGTAGTTGACCAAGTTTATTTCTCACACATTATAGGATGTCTAGGTCATAGAATTCAGTGGGCAATTCGGGTAACCTGACCCATAGAGCTGAGTAGGTTAAGGATGCATGAGAAGCAGTAAATTTAGGCTCCCATATGCGGACGGAGAGAAAATGATTAAAAATAAACCATGACCCTCCATATAGAGCTTTGTGCATGTTGGTCTCTTGTTTAAATTTTATAAGAAAAAATTCTGAGCCTAGATCAATTAGTGGTAGTTCCTCAGAAGGTCTCTGTAATATTGTGAGTTTACATTTAAGTAATTGGTGCCATACTTTTTATCCAAAAACCTTGACTATAATGAAAAATTTCCAAGGGGAATATAGACAAGATTTATCCAAAGTTGATACAGGGATGAAAGCATCCGAGTTATCATTTTTTGCAGTTTCGGCTGAAAGGTCGATGTCACTGTGGATTTATTGATAAGTAGTTGGACAGGAAAAATGTTGTGTGTTAGAAATTAAGGTATGTAGGAATGTGGGATTTGTAACAGTGGGAGGTGGTAGGTCGATATACATAGGATGGAGGTCGGGGGGATCTGTATTCTTTGGTGTAGTGGGTGAGAGATTATGGGCCATGATGAGTAGTTTTGCATGAGAAGGGAGAACATCTCTCTAGACTTCCTTTAAGGAAACTCGTTTCAAACTTATACTCTCTCCTCTGGTCCATAATACTAGTTGAAGTTTCTGCACGGTCCATTAAAAAATATAGATTTAATAGCTTATTTCTCGAAGTATCTTTATCTCCCTTTAAACGTCTCACTCAACTAATACTTCACTAATTGAAAAAGTAAACTAGAGCTATAATTCAATTCAGCTTGATTCAATTTTGCTAGCATAAGCCTATTTTGCTTAACTTTTTTCTCTTCATTCGCGCTCAATTCAATTTTGCTTGATCTTCTTTTTCTTTCTTGATTTGGTGGTGTCTCCAAATTTGGCGTATACATTCTATTAAAGTGACATCGTCATCCTTCCTAGCTAGAAAAACCTCTGTTTTTAAAAGGCAGAATTGGGACTCGCCCCAGGGCGGAGCACTCGTAAAATGCCCCTGGGCTTATGTGTGGGGCTTAGTTCCATGAGACTTATGCCTCGCCCGTCGGGGCTTATGCTCCGGACACGCCCAACGCCCGGCGTACTGGGTTCGCCTAATAGAACTTTATGCAATTGTGTATACCTAACCTTGTAAATCCTAAAATTTTCTTAATAAATTGTTGACTATTCAAAATTACTTTTTCTTAATCATAAATCATTAAGTTGAGAGTATTTTATGTCATAATTGAAATAAGAATTATTGCACGTTATCCACCAAGACTGCTATGATAGTAAATTTTAAATAAATCTTTCTTTTAAAAAATATTTATTTATTAACTTTTGTTTTGTCTTTATTATATAATAGTCCATAATTTTTTTATAATTATTTTTCTAAATATTATTTTTTTCAGGTTTACGATATACAATAATTATTAATTTAATAGCTCAGTATTAGCTATTAACGATTTACAAATAATTTGTTACCATAATATTGTATGGTGAATTATGTGTCACTTTATCAACTTGTTGAAACTAAATGATGCTAGAGAATCATATTTAAATTGTGAATTATGTTTTTATATAAATTCTCTTTCAAATAGAAAGCATATTAAATAAAAGGAGTATTTTAAAAAAAAATATCAAATTATAATATCGAAATTCTTTCAAGATTTATTACTCCCTAAGAGATACATATAAGATTTCGTATCGAATACATTACTTTTGATGTTTGAGTTGTAACGACGTTGCATCTAATTTGCATATTATAATATATGTCATACTTTTTGTATTATTTATTGTTGAATTATAATTTATAAATATTTTAAATAGATTATTTATTATAATTATGTGATTTTAAAGTAATTTTTATAATTATTTTATATTTTATATTTTCTTAAAATTCTTAAAATTAGTAAAATTTAAAGATCCGTGGGACTTACGCTCCATGTCTTAGGGCTTACGCCTCGCCTCATCAGATGTAAAATGCCTCGTCTCACGCCTTCGCCATTTAAAACATTGAAAAACATACATATAGAATAATCTGTTTTAGATTAAAGGGGGAAAGGGCCAAATATACCCCTCTACTTTCATATATTATCTGCATTTAATCTCCGTTATACTATCAGGCCAAATTTATCCCTACTGTTATACTATTTGGCCAAATTTACCCTTATAATCAGCAAACTTTTAAAAATACCCATTGATCTGCTAAGTAATCCAAAATCTCTCAAATTTCTTTTATTTAAATTGCTTGTTATTCTTCTTGGTCCATTATTTTAATTTCAAAACTTACTATTGATGTGAATGCTAAAGTTACTAGACAATACAAATTATTCATAATTTTTTCATCATCAATGCAATATGATGACCCAAAAGGTCATCTCATATTTTAGAACTTGATTCTGCGCTCTTAAGCCTTAAAAATCTCTTTTTTTTTGCCCTTATCGATTTGCGTGCGCAGTCCGAGTATGTTTCCGGAAAGCTTTTATGTTGAAAATTGATAAAAATAAAAAGTTTTGCCTTAAAACTTCAGTTGAGTTGACTTCGGTCAACATTTTTGGTAAACGGGCCCGAATCCATATTTTGACTGTCCCGGTAGGTCCTTATCGAATTATGGAACCTGGGCGTATGCTCGGAATCGAATTCGGAGGTCCCTAGCTCGAGTTATGAATTTTGATAAAAATTAAATGTCTGAAAATTTAATTATATTTTTAGAATTGGTTGATGTTTGGCCTTGTTGATACCGGGTCCGTATTTTGATTCTAGAGCTCTGTATAGGTCCAATATAATATTTATGACTTATCTGTGGAATTTGGTGAGAAACGGAGTTGGTTTGACGTGATTCGGATGTCCGGTTGTGAAGATAGAAATTTTAAAGTGTTCTTGAGAATTTCATTTGATTTGGTGCTAAATTCGTAGTTTTAGGTGTTATTTTGGCGATTTGATCACGCGAGCAGGTCCGTATGATATTTTTAGACTTGTGTGCATGTTTGGTTGGAGCCACGAGGGCTCGGGAGAGTTTCGGATAAGCTACGGGATGTTTTAGACTTAGAAAATCTAGTGTGTCTATGATGTATCTGGTATCTGATATGTTGTGCTTCGTGATCGCGTAGTCACTCTCGCGATCGCGAAGGGGAACCTGGGCTGGGGAGGATTTTACTCTACGCGAAGGCGGAGCATTGGGGGGAGTTGCTCTATGCGAACGCAAACCGTCGAACGTGAACACATAGCTTTGGCCAGGCTGGGCAGGGGACCTGAAAACTCTATGCGAACACGAGCCCTGTCTCGCGAACGTGAAGTTAAGGCGGGCTAAACCTTCGCGAATGCGTAAAGCCTCCCACGATCGCATAAGTCCTTAGGAGGCTGCTCTTCGCGAACGCGACAGTGTTCACGCGATCGCGATGAACACTGTCGCCCAGCACTTAAAACAGAATAAAAAACGGGATTTAACCATTTTTTTCTCATTTTCAAGAACCAAACGGGCTATGAGGCAATTTTCAAGAGATATTTTCTTCCCCAAAGTGTTGGTAAGTAATTCTAAACCATTTTCTTTCGATCACTCACTACATTTCATGAATTTCCAACCTAAAATCTAGAGTTTTCACGGTAGAATTAGGGGTTTTGGGTAGAAACTAGGGATTTTGAAAATTTGGGGATTTAGACCTCAAATTGAGGTCAGATTACAAAACCAATTATATATCCGAGCTTGGGGGTGAACGGGTAAGTAAATTTTGGTCCGAACCTCGGGTTTTGACCAAGCGGGCCCGGGGTCAATTTTTGACTTTTTGGAGGACAATTTGGGAAAATCTAAATTTATGCAATGCAATCGATTCCTTTAGCAAAATTTGATATTATTGAGTCATTTTTGAATAGATACGAGTGGTTTGGAGGTGAATTCTAGAGAAAAAGCTGTGATTGAGTATTAAGTGGCCTTCGGGGCGAGGTAAGTGTCTTGGTTAACCCTAACTTGAGAAAAATAGGAACCTCAGATTAATTGCTATGTGAAATTCATGTGAGCGGCGTATATGTGAGGTGACGAGTACTTATGCGCCGCTAATTTACCTGTTTTCCCTGTTTCTCCCGTTTTTCTTATATTGTCTCTTTTCCATGCCTAATTGCTACGTGTTTAGATTAATGTTGTTAAATTAATCGTTCTTATCATGTTTACGGATCTTCTGGTGATAATTGAGTATTTATTTTGAAGTTGAGATTGATGTTGTGGAACCAAATGCTGAAGTAAGGCTTGTACTTGTTATTCTATCTCCCTGTTGTTAATTGTTCATTGTATTATGGTAAGGGAGAGTGTTAATGCACGACGGGTGATGTCGTGCCGTATTGTGAGTGTAAAAGCACGGAGGGTGATGTCGTACCATATTGTGAGTGTTAATGCACGAAGGGTGATGTCGTACCATGATATGCGAGTTAATGCACAGTGATGCCGTGCCGTTTCTATTGATTTTTATGGTGAGGTTGAGAGTAAAAGCACGAAGGGTGATGCCGTGTATTTTTCCTTTATTGCATTCGTGATTCCTGTTAATTGATAGTATATTGGTTGTTCTAGTTATCATTCTACTGTAGTTCTTTATCTCGTATTTTTCCCTCCCGATATTTCCTGTCTAGCTCTCCATTACTGTTATTTGGATATACACTGTTAAATTGTACAGGTTGATTTGTAGGTGCCTTGCCTTAGCCTTGTCACTACTTCGTCGAGGTTAGGCTCGACACTTACTAGTACATGAGGTCGGTTGTACTGATACTGCATTCTGCACTTTCTGTACAGATTTTGGTACCGGCTCGGGTTGATCGAGGTTTTTGCTATTGGATCCGCTATCCGGAGACTCAAGGTAGATTTGTTGGCGTTCACAAACCTTGAAGTCCCTGTCTATCTTTTCTGTTTTACTGTTTCTTTCATTCAAACAGTCGTATTTCTCTCGGACTATTACTTGTAGTAAATTCTAGAATGCTCGTGAAATTGTGACTCCAGATCCGGGTAGTAGTAATTAAATGCAGTCTTTATATTATTCCGCACTCACTATATTTCATCTTAGTTAATTGTTGTTATTTAGCGAATGGAATAAGGATTGGATTAAATGATTCTCTAACGTTGGCTTGCCTAGCAAGTGAAATGTTAGGCGCCATCACGGTCCCGACGGTGAGAATTTCGGGTCGTGACAAGTTGGTATGAGAGCACTAGGTTGCCTAGGTCTCACGATTCACGAACGAGCTTAGTAAAGTGTGGAGGATCGGTACGGAGACGTCTGTGCTTATCTTCCGGAGGCTATGAAGTTTGGGAATTGATTGAACTCTTCTACTCTTATTCTCTCGCAGATGGCGAGAACACGTACCGCATCTTCAGCCGAGCAGCAGCCAGAGCCTCCAGTGACAGCTCCTACGAGGGGCAGAGGTCGAGGCCGAGGTAGGGGTAGGGCTCAACTCAGAGCCCGAGGAACGGCACCACCGGTGGAGCCTCGAGTAGAGTTTGATGAAGAGGTTCCATCCCAGGTTGTGCCTGTCGGACCAGCTCAGGTTCTGGAAGGGTTCATTGCCACTCCAGTGCTTCAGGACGCTTTGGTCCATTTGGTGGGCCTTATGGAGAGTGTGGCCCAGACTGGCACATTTCTCATGGCACCAGCCGTCTCTCAGGCTGGATGAGGAGCCCAGACTCCTGCTACTCACACTCCAGAGCAGATGGCTCCCGAGTATCAGACTCCAGCCGCTCATTCAGTCGGAGTAGTTCAGCCGGTTGTTGCGGTACAGACCGGTGATGGGCCAATTATGTCTTTTGAGGCTTTATGGAGATTGGATAGGTTTACCAAGCTCTTCCTGGTTCACTTTAGTGGTGCTCCTTCAGAGGATCCCTAGGAGTATCTTGACAACTGTCATGAGGTGCTACGGAACATGGGTATAGTGGAGACCAATGGGATCGATTTTGGTACATTTCAGATGACTGGTTCCACCAAGAAATGGTGGAGAGATTATTTGTTGACTAGACTAGCGGGGTCGCCTGCTCTTACTTGGGACCAGTTCTCTCAGCTTTTTCTAGAGAAGTTTCTCCCTATCACACTAAGACATCCGGTTATGAAGATAGAAATTTTAAAGTGTTCTTGAGAATTTCATTTGATTTGGTGCTAAATTCGTAGTTTTAGGTGTTATTTTGGCGATTTGATCGCGCGAGCAAGTCCGTATGATATGTTTAGACTTGTGTGCATGTTTGATTTGGAGCCCTGAGGGCTTAGGTAAGTTTTGGATAGGCTGTAGGATGTTTTAGACTTAGAAAATCTGGTGTGTCTATGTTGTATCTGGTATCTGATATTGTTGTGCTTCGCGATCGTGTAGTCACTCTCGCGATCGCGAAAGGGAACCTGGGCCGGGGAGGATTTCACTCTACGCAAACGCAAGACCATGGTCGTGAACGCAGAGCATTGGGGGGAGTTGCTCTACGTGAACGCGATCCGTCGAACGCGAACACATAGCTTTAGCTAGGCTCGGCAGGGGACCTGGGAAACTCTATGCGAACGCGAGCCCTGTCTTGCGAACGCGAAGGTAAGGCGGGCTAAACCTTCGCGAACGCGTAAAGCCTCCCGCAATTGCGTAAGTCCTTAGGAGGCTGCTCTTCGCGAATGCGACAGTGTTCACGCGATCGCGATGAACACTGTCGCCTAACACTTAAAACATAATCAAAAACGGGATTTAGCCATTTTTCACATTTTCAAGAACCAAACGGGCTAGAGGCGATTTTCAAGAGATATTTTCTTCCCCGAAGTGTTGGTAAGTGATTTTAAACCATTTTCTTTCAATCACCCATTATATTTCATGAATTTCCAACCTAAAATCTAGAGTTTTCATGGTAGACTTAGGGGTTTTGGGTAGAAACTAGGAATTTCGGAAATTTGGGTATTTAGACCTCAAATTAAGGTCGAATTCCAAAACCAATTATATATCCGGACTCAGAGCTGAATGGGTAAGTGGATTTTGGTCCGAACCTCGGGTTTTGACCAAGCGGGCCCAAGGTTAATTTAGACTTTTTGGAGAAAAATTTGAGAAAATCTAAATTTATGCAATGTAATTGATTCCTTTAGCAACATTTGATATTATTGAGTCATTTTGGAACAGATACGAGTGGTTTGGAGGTGAATTCTAGAGGAAAAGCTGTGATTGAGTATTAAGTGGCCTTCGAAGCGAGGTAAGTGTCTTGGTTAACCCTGACTTGAGGAAATTAGGAAGCTCAGATTAATTGCTATGTGAAATTCATGTGAGCGGCGTATATGTGAGGTGACGAGTACTTGTGCGCCGCCAACTTCCCTGTTTTTCCTGTTTCTCCCGTTTTTCTTATATTGTCTCTTCCCCATGCCTAATTGCTACGTGTTTAGATTAATGTTATTAAATTAATCGGTCTTATCATATTTACGGATCTTCTGGTAATAATTGAGTATTTATTTTGAAGTTGAGATTGATGTTGTGGAACCAAATGCTGAAGTAAGGCTTGTACTTGTTATTCTATCTCCATGTTGTTAATTGTTCATTGTATTATGGTAAGGGAGAGTGTTAATGCATGAAGGGTGATGTCGTGCCATATTGTGAGTGTAAAAGCATGAAGGGTGATGCCGTGCCATATTGTGAGTGTTAATGCACGAAGGGTGATGCCGTACCATGATATGAGAGTTAATGCACGAAGGGTGATGTCGTGCTATTTCTATTGATTTTTATGGTGAAGTTGAGAGTAAAAGCACGAAGGGTGATGCCGTATATTTTTTCTTTACTGTATTCGTGATTCCTGGTGATTCATAGTATATTGGCTGTTCCAGTTATTATTCTGCTGTATTTCTTTATCTCGTATTTCCCCCAGCATGTTCCCCTCCCCCCCCTCCCGATATTTTCTGTCTAGCTCTCCATTACTGTTATTTGGNAAATCTAGTGTGTCTATGATGTATCTGGTATCTGATATGTTGTGCTTCGTGATCGCGTAGTCACTCTCGCGATCGCGAAGGGGAACCTGGGCTGGGGAGGATTTTACTCTACGCGAAGGCGGAGCATTGGGGGGAGTTGCTCTATGCGAACGCAAACCGTCGAACGTGAACACATAGCTTTGGCCAGGCTGGGCAGGGGACCTGAAAACTCTATGCGAACACGAGCCCTGTCTCGCGAACGTGAAGTTAAGGCGGGCTAAACCTTCGCGAATGCGTAAAGCCTCCCACGATCGCATAAGTCCTTAGGAGGCTGCTCTTCGCGAACGCGACAGTGTTCACGCGATCGCGATGAACACTGTCGCCCAGCACTTAAAACAGAATAAAAAACGGGATTTAACCATTTTTTTCTCATTTTCAAGAACCAAACGGGCTATGAGGCAATTTTCAAGAGATATTTTCTTCCCCAAAGTGTTGGTAAGTAATTCTAAACCATTTTCTTTCGATCACTCACTACATTTCATGAATTTCCAACCTAAAATCTAGAGTTTTCACGGTAGAATTAGGGGTTTTGGGTAGAAACTAGGGATTTTGAAAATTTGGGGATTTAGACCTCAAATTGAGGTCAGATTACAAAACCAATTATATATCCGAGCTTGGGGGTGAACGGGTAAGTAAATTTTGGTCCGAACCTCGGGTTTTGACCAAGCGGGCCCGGGGTCAATTTTTGACTTTTTGGAGGACAATTTGGGAAAATCTAAATTTATGCAATGCAATCGATTCCTTTAGCAAAATTTGATATTATTGAGTCATTTTTGAATAGATACGAGTGGTTTGGAGGTGAATTCTAGAGAAAAAGCTGTGATTGAGTATTAAGTGGCCTTCGGGGCGAGGTAAGTGTCTTGGTTAACCCTAACTTGAGAAAAATAGGAACCTCAGATTAATTGCTATGTGAAATTCATGTGAGCGGCGTATATGTGAGGTGACGAGTACTTATGCGCCGCTAATTTACCTGTTTTCCCTGTTTCTCCCGTTTTTCTTATATTGTCTCTTTTCCATGCCTAATTGCTACGTGTTTAGATTAATGTTGTTAAATTAATCGTTCTTATCATGTTTACGGATCTTCTGGTGATAATTGAGTATTTATTTTGAAGTTGAGATTGATGTTGTGGAACCAAATGCTGAAGTAAGGCTTGTACTTGTTATTCTATCTCCCTGTTGTTAATTGTTCATTGTATTATGGTAAGGGAGAGTGTTAATGCACGACGGGTGATGTCGTGCCGTATTGTGAGTGTAAAAGCACGGAGGGTGATGTCGTACCATATTGTGAGTGTTAATGCACGAAGGGTGATGTCGTACCATGATATGCGAGTTAATGCACAGTGATGCCGTGCCGTTTCTATTGATTTTTATGGTGAGGTTGAGAGTAAAAGCACGAAGGGTGATGCCGTGTATTTTTCCTTTATTGCATTCGTGATTCCTGTTAATTGATAGTATATTGGTTGTTCTAGTTATCATTCTACTGTAGTTCTTTATCTCGTATTTTTCCCTCCCGATATTTCCTGTCTAGCTCTCCATTACTGTTATTTGGATATACACTGTTAAATTGTACATGTTGATTTGTAGGTGCCTTGCCTTAGCCTTGTCACTACTTCGTCGAGGTTAGGCTCGACACTTATCAGTACATGGGGTCGGTTGTACTGATACTGCATTCTACACTTTCTGTACAGATTTTGGTACCGGCTCGGGTTGATCGAGGTTTTTTCTATTGGATCCGCTATCCGGAGACTCAAGGTAGATTTGTCGGCGTTCACAAACCTTGAAGTCCCCGTCTATCTTTTCTGTCTTATTGTTTCTTTCATTCAAACAGTCGTATTTCTCTCGGACTATTACTCGTAGTAAATTCTAGAATGCTCGTGAAATTGTGACTCCACATCTGGGTAGTAGTAATTAAATGCAGTCTTTATATTATTCCGCACTCACTATATTTTATCTTAGTTAATTGTTGTTATTTAGCGAATGGAATAAGGATTGAATTAAATGATTCTCTAACGTTGGCTTGCCTAGCAAGTGAAATGTTAGGCGCCATCACGGTCCCGACGGAGGGAATCCCGTCGTGACATGCACCCATTTATCTTTTTGTAATAAATAAAATTGGTTTAAAATTTTATTTATTTTCAATCATATACACACTGTAGAATTTAGTGAGTCTATTTATTGTGTATTATATGCAGCTGATCATCATGTGTGTATATGTATATTCAAATATATTTGTCATTACATAGTTAGTATAGAGTTTGATCGACTAACTTAAGAGTGCAAAATGTGTAGGCATTTAATTAAAGCAAAGTTGAATTAGACAATGTAAAGTCTCCGAGGAATTTCAACTTCAATCACCAATACTTGCAAAGCCTGCATACATTTGGTGCAACGAATTTATTAAAATTGGGATGTTGTAAATACTTTTAGAATTTAGAAAAGCTACCTAATTTAGATTTTTCAATTTACTATACTTTGTTTATTCAGTTGCATTATTTAATATTTTTTCTCATATTTTTTTTCTCTAATTCAGAAAGCAGGTAAATGTCAATTATTTCAAAAATAGTGGACCAAGAAGAACAACACGTGACAATATAACGGTATGGGTAAATTTGGCCTGATAGTATAACGATAGGGGTAAATTTGGCTCGATAGTATAACAAAGATTAAATGTAGACAATATATGAAAGTAAAGGGGTATATTTGGCCCTTTTCTCGATTAAAAATATTGAACATCACATCAATATTTTGATTTAGTTAATTAAATAAAATTGAATTTTAAAAACTTTTGAATATTATATTATATAAATATAAAAAGTATGATATACATGGGTGCTTAATAAATTATAAGAAGTTAGTATATTAAAATTAGATAGTAAAAATAATCACGATCATAATAAATAAACATCTTTCTCCGTATCTAACCATTTGACTACTTTCAACCTTATCCATACAAATAAATAAATATATCCATTGTTTTCTTTAATATTTCTATTTTAGATGTAAGTATAAGGAAACTCCAACTCAAAAAACTACAAAAAATAAGAAACTTCCACAACTGTCAAAGTGTCTTGTCTTTTCTTGGTCTCCTTCAAATTCAACCCCACTTCTTTATCCATCACATCCTCGCCCCCTAACATCCCGCCCAGTAATCCGTTCCTTCTTTTCCGAAAGAAGACACAAAAGGAAGAAAGAAAAAAAAACGGAAAGTTCAGTCCAAACTCCGCATCTTCACTCATTCATGCTTTAGTCCAACATCGCAGCCCCTGCATTCATCTTCGATGCTTGCCGGGGCTGTGATTCATTCACTTCAAAAATTATAGCTGAAGAAGAAGAGAAGTAAGGCCCAAAAAAGGGGGAAAAACCCTAGCGATCAAAATCAGTTACTAAGATGGTGTTCAAAGGTCGATTTTTCTCATCGAAGAAATCGGAAACCTCAAGTCCAGATGGATCCTACAACAGTCCAAGATCCAGTGGGTCTAACTCCAACTCTCCGGTCCGATCCGATAAGAAGAAAGGCAAGTCTAAGGACAACTCTCCAAGTACACCTACTTCCTTGTCAAGTTTTGCTAGCAGCTTCAAAGATAAGAAGAAAAAGGATAAGGATGCTACTAATAAAGGCAAAGAATGCCCAAGTAGTGTGGAAGTTAAAAAAGAAACGGCGGCAACGTTCAATTTGAAGAAAGGAGGGTTAACGGAAACTACTAAAGAAACTGCTGGGGCTACTGCTTCTTTTCCGTTGTCACCGATAATGGCGTCATCGTTGGGCTTGAATAAAATTAAAACACGATCAGGGCCGTTGCCGCAGGAGAGCTTTTTTGGATATGGGAGTAGTAGTAGAGAGAAAGGAAATGCTTTAGGTTCCAGCAACTTGTCTAAGACTGTCGGTGATGGGCCGTCATTGAGTTCTGGTTCGGGAATGAAAAGTATAGGGAAGAAGGATGAGAAGAAGTCAGTATTGGGGTCTCCCGAGAATGCTCCATTGAGGGAGAGAAGCCCACATATACCAGGCCCATCAAGGCTGCAGAGCGGTGAATCATCTTCTGGAGCAGGTTAGAATCTTCTGGCCATTCCAATTCAGTTGAATTTTGTCGCAAAAAACTTGAAGAGACGCCCCTTAACTAAAATACAGATTTAGTGACAAATTTAGACTCATATAATGACTCACATTACAAAACTGAGCCATTTCGGGAATCAACATGTTTCTTGGCCAACCACATTGCTAAAAAATAGTAGCACTACAGCTGAAGAGGTATAAATGAGGCATTATGTAATCCTGCTAGGATTTATAGCAATGAAATCTTTTGCTTACTGATAAAAAAGGTCTAGCTGTTGTCATAGGACATAAGAGCTCTCTCATTAATGCGCATAGGCTAAATAAAGGGTTCATGAGTACGAAATTAGCTGGTTTGCTAAACACATTATGTACGTAGTGCAGGAACATTGAGGAAAGAAAATAGGCATTAGACTAAGGAAATGCAGTTGGTTCTCCCATGTTTTTTAGTTCACAAGATATTGTACAATTACTTTTTCACTACATTGGGTAATCAAACCTTATGCCACCCTGCTTCCTTTTTTGGTTGCTTTAATTTTGGTGTCCATTTATCCTGCTACAGATTAAGATAGGGAAAATATGTAAATTGACAATAATGCATTCGGAAGACAGAATTTGATAGCATGTTCATTATCCTTAGTTGCTATATAAGGGATCAAATTCTAGACTGCTCACAGCTTTATGTATTATGTAAATTCTAGTCGAAAAGTTCTCTTTCTGTCCTTTCATTTTTCTCCTGCTGGGAAAGGTGTTGTTGCTTGCTGACAATTCACTAGCGTAATTAATTACAGAAACCATCTAATAACAACAACAACAACTCAGTAGCATCCCACCGGTGGGGTCTGGGGAGGGTAGAGTGTACGCAGACCTTACCCCTACCCGGAGGGGTAGAGAGGCTGTTTCCGGGAGACCCTCGGCTTAGAGACAATAGATCCGTAACAACAACAAAACCCAGAAAAATAATATCAACAACGTGAGAGACAACAAATAAATGGGAAAGCAATAGCACAAATACTATGCAAAAGTGTGAAACACAACATAACCCGCTAGCAGTCCTAGACAAAACACTATCAGACTAGCTGGTACAAAGAGTAAAAACGCTCGACTACCCCTTAACCTACAACCCTAATGCTCGACCTGTACACCTTTCTATCAAGAGTCATGTCCTTGAAAAAAAAATTGAGAGCTAATTTGTTATTAGACTTATCTGGATAATGGTGGACATCATCTGAGAGCTCAGAAACTTTACATGAGGTCATGATCCAAAATTTCATATCCTTATTCCCCTATTGACTATAGATTTTGCGGGGTTCATGATGAGTAAGTATTTTCATTTGCTTATTGCATTGTTGTGATAGGGCAATTCAATTCATCTTGGGGCCATTCTGGAGGTCTAAGAGGCATAGATGTATCTACTCCCGAATTGAAGGTAAAAAGGTTTAATGAATACCTATTGCATTAGTTGTCTTGCTGTAGTGTTACCTGTAGTCTAATGAAAATGTGCTTTGTAGACATCTTATGAATGTGATAATCCAAAGGAGTCCGAATCACCCCGCTTTCAAGCTATACTGCGGGTAACCAGTGCACCTAGGAAAAGGTTTCCTGCAGATATAAAAAGTTTCTCCCATGAACTTAATTCCAAAGGTGTACGGCCTTATCCATTCTGGAAGCCTCGAGGTTTAAACAATTTGGAGGTAATGTAATCTTTTGTGCTTGGTTCTTTAAGTTAGTAATGCATGATCTTAATATTGGTTTCAACTATAACCCATTTCTTGCAATTTTAAAAGGAGGTCTTAACGATGATTAGAGCAAAGTTCGACAAAGCAAAGGAGGAAGTGGACTCTGATCTGCGTATTTTCGCGGCAGATCTGGTTGGAGTTCTGGAAAAAAATGCAGAAACCCATCCAGAATGGCAGGAAACGATTGAAGATTTGCTGGTTTTGGCTCGGAGCTGTGCAATGACATCACCGGGGGAATTTTGGCTTCAATGTGAGGGGATTGTTCAGGACCTGGATGACAGGCGCCAGGAACTTCCAATGGGTACACTGAAGCAGCTGCATACTAGGATGCTTTTTATACTTACAAGGTGTACACGATTGCTTCAATTCCACAAGGAAAGTGCATTTGCTGAGGATGAACCTGTATTTCAACTTCGTCAATCGTTGCAGCCTGTGGAAAAACGCATTCCTCCGGGCATGGGAAGAAATAGTAAGATGTCTGGTCCTATGCAATTCCCAAAGGTGCCGGCCCCAAGAAAATTTTATAGTCAGGAACAACATGGGTTAGAGTGGAAGAGAGATCAGGCTGTACAGCAAGGAGACTCTCAGGCCTTGCAAGCGGAAAATCCAAAAAATTTGGAGTCTCCTGGTGGAAGGGGAGATCAAATGGCATCCTGGAAGAAATTTTCAACTCCAGCAGTAAAAAGTCCCAAACAAGCTTCTCCAACCAAGGACACAATTGATGGCAATATTGAACCTTCAAAGCTATTTATGAACAAAAGAGGAACTCCTGATGTAGATCTAGCTGCTGCCAAGCATCCTCAGCTTCTTTCTGCTAAAGATTCTCATGCACACTCTTCAATTCCTTCCAAGCACCAGTATAAAGTTTCTTGGGGCTACTGGGGTGATCAACCAAGTGTATCAGATGAAAGTTCAATAATTTGTCGCATTTGTGAGGAGGAGGTTCCCACTTTGCATGTGGAAGACCACTCCAGAATTTGTGCTATTGCTGATCGTTGTGATCAAAAGGGTCTTAGTGTCAATGAGCGCTTGATTAGAATTGCAGATACTCTTGAGGAGCTCATGGAGTCATTTTCACAGAAAGACTTCCAGCCAACTGTTGGAAGTCCAGATGTCGCAAAAATATCAAACTCTAGTGTAACCGAGGAATCTGAACCTTTCTCTCCAAAACTTAGTGATTGGTCACGCAGAGGTTCAGAAGACATGCTGGACTCTTTTCCTGAAGCAGATAACTCTATGTTCATGGATGAACTTAAAGGTTTACCCGCTATGTCTTGTAAAACCCGCTTTGGACCAAAGTCAGATCAAGGAATGACAACATCATCTGCAGGCAGCATGACCCCTAGGTCCCCCTTGCAGACACCAAGGACCAGTCAGATAGACCTGTTATTGGCAGGTAAAGGTGGTTTCTCTGAGCATGACGATCTCCCTCAGGTAGCTGCCAATACATATCTACTACCTACTTTTTAATTTTGTTATTTTTTTGGTGATCAAGGTAAGAATTTGTTTTGCAGCGCTCAACGGCTGCATGGACTTGTATATATCTTTCACTGGTTTATTATATGTAATTGCTTAATTGTTATTAAAGTGGAAATATGATTAGCATTTTCAGTTCTGATTTGAGCCTTATTTTCTGTCTTATTCTTTGGAGTTGCTCCATTTGAAGTTTGAGAACCTTGTGTTTCTTGCAACATATTGATTGAAATAGAGTTTATAATGATATTTCCCTGTCTCACTGTAAAGCTTCAGTAATATTTATCTTATATCCTACAGTTGCTCGTGTTAGTGTAGTATATTTGGTATTGACTTCTTTAAATAACCTGCTTCCATATTTTCAGGAATTCTGAATTTTGACATTTTGATGTTATAATTTTTTATGTTGCAGATGAATGAACTGGCAGATATTGCTCGATGTGTGGCAAATACGCCTTTAGATAATGATCAGTCTCTGTCCTATTTGCTCTCTTGCCTTGAAGATCTGAAAGTTGTGACGGAACGCAGAAAGTTGGATGCACTTACAGTGGAAACATTTGGAACCCGCATAGAGAAGCTGATAAGGTAATTTAGTTTCTTGCTTGTGATTTAACCCTGCTGGTGCTTTCCGAGAAAAAGATAAATTGTAAGAATTGTGACATCAGGCGGTGACTACGGAGGAAATAAAAGGAAGGAATAATACTTTTGTCTTTCTACTTCAGGGAGAAGTATTTGCAACTATGCGAACTAGTTGATGATGACAAGGTTGATATCACTAGCACTGTCATTGATGAAGATGCTCCCTTGGAAGATGATGTTGTGCGTAGCTTGAGAACCAGCCCTATTCATTCGAAAGACCGTACCTCTATAGATGACTTTGAGATAATAAAACCAATTAGTCGTGGTGCATTTGGCCGTGTTTTCTTGGCGAAAAAGAGAGCAACTGGAGATTTCTTTGCAATTAAGGTATTACTGACAGTTTGCTATAGGAGTTTCTATTTTTGTTGATCAACTCTCGTGAGCCTTCTATTTTCTTTTATTTATTTTTGTGTTGATCAACCCTCTGTCGTGTTTTCCTTTCTCTTAAGATGATTTTCATCTGATATGTGAGCAAGCACCTCTAAAACTTTGTCTCCCTAAACCCCAGCCAAGAGACAACTGAAACAAGAACTCCATGTCATCAAGTTGTTTTCATATGCATTTTGCCATCTCTAGAAGAGGAATTTATGATGAATTTAGGGACGTATCTGGAAGGATTATGTAACAACGGCAAGATATTCTTCATCACTTGGGAACACTATAACCACAGGAAGAGGAAAGGAAAGAGATTGGCGAGAGAACATTTAGAACCAAAAGAATACATATTTCAGTATATTAAAAAAACCATTTTAAATTCATTACCCAATTGCCTTTTGGCAATTCCAGGGAGTTGCATAGTTAACTTTATGATGTATGTATGTGTGCTTCAGTTTCCTATCAAAAAGGCGTCTGCACATCTATATCTTTTCAAGGTCTTGAGCAGGGGAGGTGTGATTTCTTCATCGTTTAACTGAGGTCTCCCATTTGTATTCTGCTGGATATGTGTTGTCGGCATGTCTGTTGGTTTCTCTGATGATATTATTTTTTCTTCTCAGAAGCTTCTGGTCTGTGGAACCAAGATTTAGGTTGAGAACCATTCTGCTTTCCTGCATCAGTTACTGTCTCATTCAATTGAATTTGGTTTTATGCCTTATTTGCGCTTTATACTTTTTTGAGCATACATGAAATTTTTGCTCAACTCAAGGTGAGAAAGATCTTGGCCCTCCATGGGTGCTGGTGGTAGAGTATGCTGCTTTTGTGATCCCACCTCTTCTTAGCCTTATACTCAATATCTTAATTGCACAAGTGTTAATTTTGTGTGTCAGAAAAGGATGTTTGTTGTGGCTGTCCAACTTACATGTTTAGTCTACAGGTTTTGAAAAAGGCAGATATGATACGCAAAAATGCCGTTGAGAGTATCTTGGCGGAACGTGATATTTTAATATCGGTTCGCAATCCCTTTGTGGTGAGCATGGTGAACTGAGAAAGCTTTTACTTCTAGACATGATAAACTGTTTTACTAATTTTTTACGTATTAGGTTCGCTTCTTCTACTCATTTACTTGCCGTGAAAACTTGTACCTTGTGATGGAATACCTGAATGGGGGGGACCTGTATTCATTGTTGAGGAATCTTGGTTGCCTGGATGAAGATGTTGCTCGTGTATATATTGCTGAAGTAGTGAGTATTTATATCTCCCTTACAAACATCGTGCACAACATGGTTAAACATAAACCTGATACTCGGAGCTGATCAGGTGCTTGCTCTGGAATATCTGCACTCTTTGCGAGTGGTTCATCGTGATTTAAAGCCAGACAATTTGTTGATTGCTCATGATGGTCATATCAAGGTATTGTTTATCTTATATTTTACTTTTATAAGTGCTGTCAATTCGGATTTAGCTAAGAACTGAGCATAATGAAAGCAAAGAATCTATATTGGTGATACCAATAAGTTGAGACTAAGGTTTAGGTGTTGCTACACGTCAGTTTTTCGTGTTTGCGAGGAGCCTTTATAGTTTGGTTGGAGACTTGTATATCAGTGTAGGAATGAGTGTGAGACTTAAAAGCACTTCGAGTAGAACCCCCTAATTTTTCTTAGAAGACAAATAGTAAAATGGGCCATGATAAAGAAGAATGGTTATAGAGGAATCATATAGGCACGACTAGTTTGGGATTGAGGTGCAATTGATTGAGAGTGAAATGGAGTTATATTACTGTTTTAACTGGACTTGTAGTCCCACTTTATTGGTTTGAAGACAATTCTCTTAGATCCTCCAGCTTGTTTCTTTCTATCTTAGCAAGTGCGTTTGGTATCCATGTTGCAAACAACCCCCCCC